>OY735198.1:44230776-44298276 GCA_963457665.1 Thysanoteuthis rhombus
TATGATGTCCGTCCGGAGAGCATTAAGCTATTTCAAATATCTCGATGTACCGAGTTCTTTCGATTTCATATCTTTGATGATATTTTGAAACCACTCAGAGAGGACCTTACTGCTTGATACTCTTTCGTGGAGTTACCCGGTCGACAGTGAGACACCATTGACTGAGCCTGTGTACTATGTGGCAATCGCAGTAACAATGACTGCTCATGCTAGTTCTCCACGATTCATGCAGAGTTTTTGGCAAAACATCACCCAGGTCTGTAAGCTCTCACAATAGTCGAGTTTTGGCTTCCTGCAAAATCTGGTTCTCCGCCGTCAGAAGGGGGTTGAGATTAGGGGAAATGCAACAAAGCAGCTGAAGTCGATTGAAAAAGAGGATTGTGCATACTGCTTTGAAAAGTTGAAGAGATACTGGTATATGTTTGTTTGTGGATTCCCAATGGTAAAACTCTAAAGAGGTCTAGGATGCTGTTCTGATAGATTGGCTGTTTACATTGATATCAAATAGCTAGATTCATTCTGGACGGACTTTGTACCTTCATATGGTTGGTTCAAGTTGGGTTTTCTTTAAGGAAGCTATTTTTTATTACGTATTATTCAGCTTAGCAGGGTAATCTGTGTAATGAAGACAACGTTTTATCAGACAATCTCTTGAGCCTACCTCAATTGTATTAAGTTTCGATGTGCAGTTGTATTTGAAGTCTCTTTGATTTGAGCTTTCCATTATTTTACATTGGCAACCCACTTTTTGAAAGTTCTTTTTTTGCGACGTATCACCCAAGTTTTGCTAACCAATCTATTTGAATTATGTCACCGTATCTGTTCAACGGACCCAAGAAAATCTTCTGAAAGATATACAAAATTATACTTGATTTCGTGACACACGTAGAGATTACGGTGATATACTAAAGTTTCGCGATACATAGTTTGGAAACCTATGTTTTAGATTAGGTATTGTCAATCTTTATATTTTACAAGTATCTTTTTTCATCTTAATTTCGATTGCTTATTCTTCATGCCTGATCTGTTCTGCTTCCAAACAAACAGCGAGGATGAAAAAGGGTCCAGGTGTAAAGTAAAGCTGGGAGACGTTGAGACGGTGCAAACCAGAGCGCTGCTGTGATATGTGAGGACGTTGAGAGGAGGGCTCGAGATCCGAAGAGACTTACTATCACTCACCCTTCAGCGATGACCAACAGGCAACTGGTGTGAAACTGCTGATAATAATGAGAATAAAAAACAACTACAATGATGATGATAATAATGATAATAATAACAACAATAACAACCACAGTAATAATGAGTGAGTTAAGGATGTCTAATTGACATATTCCATATTTGCCGGCTTATCCGACTGAAATTCAAGGCTAAGTTAAGAATGCATGCAAATATTACAAAACGTCCAATGCACTGCTATTATGACAGAGTGGTCTGCTGAAACTCGAAATGCTGAGCTATCTGGCTGGGATGTATTGCAGTGAGTAGTAGTTTCTCAAATACACCCTGTAGAACATCTTATTGGCTCGCAAATGAAGTAATTATCTTAAATATCTCTCAAATTCTAATCTCTGAAAATGTATCAGTGAAGAAATTATCTTTTATTTATCTATTGAATTGTACTCAAAAACTATTGATAAAGAATTATGTCCATTATAAAAAAAACTTTCTCTTTGATCATAATTTCTTCAGTACTTTGCAAAAAATTATCGACAAATAATAGTGTGTGTGTGTGTGTGTGTGCATGTGTATGTACATGCTTGCTCGTGTTTGTGTCTCAGTATGTGCCTATGTATTTGTTTCTGTGTAAGTGTCTACGTCTCTGTGTCTCTTGCGTATGTATTTACGTGAGCGTATTGCTATGATGAAGTATTTCCTACCTGTCTATTTCTGTGTATCCCATTTACAGCGTTGAACGAACGTGACTTCTATTATCCGGGCCTCCCTTTGCCAGTGACTCTAACTTTTGTACCGCAAACAATTTCCAATCATTCATCCTTTTTGTGGCATTTCCTAACTTTATGCCTGACTGGCTGAGAAAATGAGGAATAAAAGCTATTTTTCAAAGCCCCAAATAATGAATCTCAAACACACATACCCATATATGTACTAGCTGAAAAAATACCAGCCCTGTGGATGGTTGTCCCAAGTTATATCGAGCTTACGGTCGTAGAACCCCGAGTTAAGCAGCGATTCTCAGGGGCGTTAAAGTATGTACGATATATACTGAGTATATATCAGAATTACCTCCGATGGTGACTTGGGATATTTGGAGGGGTTTAGAAAAGTATAAATATCTGAAAATCGAGGGGAATTCGATCTTAAGATTTATGTAAACATTATTTTTTAACAAGAGAAATAAGGAACGTACGGAATAATGGTGAACCATTAGGGAAATATTGATAAGTTACCGATTAATTTCATGATAGAGCATAAGTGTTTAATACAGTTTTAAAATGTATATTTTTATGTTATACGGAAACAAATGAAAACTATCAAAAAAACGCAGTCAATGTGAAAAAAATATTGATTTTAATCTGCTGTACGCAATTGCTTAGTTCAAGTTATTTAAACAGAAACTCACGGCACAAACTTCAAAGAAGTTTGGAATCATTCAAAAAACTCATTGGAAAAATTGAGGATTCCGTTCTTCAAAATTTGAAACGTTACCTAAAAATGCTTTTCTGTATCTGAAATCACGAAACTCTACCAAATTAAACTTTATAACCATTCAGGTTAAAAATCTGAAGCTTACAATCGTATGTTGCGGTAAAAGGCAATATTCAACATCGTCGGGCCAGAGATGTTTGTGCCAGAGAGGTTGAGCAAATTTCCATTATCATAAGGATATATATATATATATATATATATATATATATATATATATATATATATATATATATATATGTGTGTGTGTGTGTGTGTGTGTGTGTGTGTGTGTGAGTGTGTATGTGTGTGTGTGTTTTAGAATAGTTCCTAGAAACTATGTTCATTCTTATTCCTTATGTATATATATATATATATATATATATATATATATATATATATATACTTATATATGTATATATATATATATATATATATATATATATATATATATATATATATATATATATATATATATATTGATTTTGTGACACACCTGGAGATTATCGGTACACATCGAAGTTTAGCGACACACAGTATGGAAATCTTGGCTATTTTTGAGGGCCATAAATTAGGCTTAAGCATTTAGCATATTGAACTAAGAAAATATTTCTGCAAAACAACTTTGTGCGCGTACATTACATATGTGAATGGATTGTAAATCACAACGATATTACACAAGCATATATATATATATATATATATATATATATATATATATATATATATATATATATAGAATGTAAAGAGAGAGAGAGAGACCGACAGGCAGACGGACAGGCAGATAGAGTGAGAGAGAAAAAAAGAAAGAGAAAGAGAAATAAGTTTGATGTATTACGTTCATTGAAAATCTTTGAGAGAAATCTTTGACACAATCTTGCCTGTGCAATAAGTCGACTGTATTTAGTCATTTGCAATCCTTTTTTGGGACTGGGAAAATGGATTTCACAAGAATTTACAGAAACGAACGTGGGTCAGCATTTACACATTTGTCATTTCCTTCTTGCTGCTCGACTCAGAAAAAAAATCAGTTTTATTTAAGATGGTCACTAAAGAGGAAAAATGGATTTATTGCGACAATACAAAAAGGGAAGAAGTCATGGTAAGACGCAGCAATTCTAAGATACAAATGAATACTAGGAAACTAGGAAATATGGTAAAAATTACCGAGCAATTTCGAGTAAATATGGAATAGTTTGGGCAACGTATGTGTAGAGCAGTTGACTAGTCAGAAACATAGGGAGAAAGTAAATTGTTCGTCGAGTAACTTGAGCAATAACATGTGTGGTTATACTTACAGGTAGACAGGTACAAGAAGCATCATGGAATTTATGTTAAAAATGCGCGGAGAAAATTGACAGGTCTATTATAGATGTGTCAGAAGTGTTTCGTTGGCATGTTACAGCTTACATCTCCAGAAATTACATTATCTCTTCTAGTATCATACCAAATTGCTATTCCAACTTAGCTCTGAAACAATAGGAAGTCAGATAGAGGCTTTTGACTTTATCCCAATGACAGTCTTGGTTTGGAAATATTTCGATTATACGGTAGTTTTTTAACCATTTTCTTATCTCGTATTCGTTAATACTTACGTTATACTGTATATGTAATCTTTATTAACATCTCCCCTAATGAATTGAAGTTCCATTTTCTGTTTATGTATATGAAAAAACCTAGAGGCAAAACATTAAGAGCAGAGGTGTGGAGCACACAATAAAGGGTATCTGTACGACCCATGTTCTTTTATGAGGTGTTTCATACGTAGACTTCATGGACACATATCTGGCACAAGGCCACGGTATTTGACACTCAGTGAGAATGTTACCTAATACAGGGTTAACCTGAAAAGTATCATGCCATTTTGAATATCACGACATCTTTTAGCGCGGATACGATGTAACATGCTGTCCGATCAGGATTCACTTTATTGCAAATGTGTGAACAAAAATGCTACCATTGAGTAAATAACTCGGCAGTAATACCCCAGTGAGCTTGTGTACTGTGTGATAGCTGCATTTACAATGGGCAAACGAGTCGTCCTTCACTTCTTGAGCAAGATCTTATCGCCAAACATCGTATAACCCCTCAGAATACCACTCCCGTAGTATAGGCCATACTTTGCTCCTTGCGATTTCTTTTATTTTAGAAGAGATTTCAGATCGTGGATGTGATTAGGGAGATGTGACGAGTCAGCAGATGGTGAACCCTTAAGAGTGCTTTGCAGACCGTTTTGAAAAGTGGAAGGGTATGCTGGGATATGTTTACTAGGTCAAAGGGGGGGTACTTTATAAGGGACAGGCATCGTTGCCTCAGGTAGGCCAGGTAGCTAGATACTTCCGGGTAGACCTCGTACACTTGTAGACTCGTATGCAAGATTAGCATAGCAGCATTGTTATCCATATTAGTCTGTATGGAAGTACGTAAAAAGTGACCAGATGGTTTCAAATGGAGGTTTAGATCATTATTATTTCGTTGAACGTAGACCTTCCCAAAGATTCCCCTATCTTGGGCATTGCTGAGTCAGTACTTTCTGAATTTATCTAGCTCATCATGCCATCTTTCTTTATGTCGGCCACAATTTTGCGTATGATCTCTGGAGATCCACGTTTTGAATTGAGATGTCCAGCAGTTGTCTAACATTCTAACGACACGTCCAACCCATTGACATTCGACTTTTCAAATTATTTTCTTTTTTTAATTTTAGATCTCAGGCTCCTGTTTTTTCTTCAAAATACCGTGCTTTCTTACGCTCACTTTATGTGCATTTGGGCACGATCCTCTCACGTAAACGTTGCATCGTTCTCAGTTTGACGGCCATGATGTCCATCGGTTGCCTGCCATTCTCGCAACATGGCCATTCCATCGTCATTTAAGTTTTTTTATAGATTCTATGATATCACAGACTCCTGTTTTTCCTCTAATCTACTGTGCTGTCTTATTATCTTTCCATGTTATGCCGAGCATGATTTTCTCTTGTGGACGTTTGATAGGTCTCAGGTTAAGGTTCCATGTTTCATCTCCATAGGTGACCACCATGGAGACATATGGGTTGTATTCCCTTCTCTTTAGGACTGGTGAGATTACTGTGTTCTTGAAAGTCGAGCTTGGTCTACCAAAAGTTTTCCAACCTCGTGTGATCCTTCACTTTATTTCTACTTCTTTTGATGACTTCATGGAAATTTATTGTCCAAGGTAGATGCATCGGTCTACTTTTGCCAGCTCTGCGTCCTCGATTTTGATAGACGTGTCTTTGTCCTTAACATGTTTAGCTTGAGTTCATAGGATTTTTTTTCAAGTAAGTAACGTGACGAACTAGATATTCGATTCTTAAGAACGTCATATTCACCTCAACTGAAGTGATAACTGCAGGCGATAGAGGACCACACACTCGCCTGGAGCGAATGGAAAAACGTGAAGTTAAAGAGACAGATTTTTTTTTCTAAAGTCTTTTTTGTGTCGGGAACCTTTTGAAATCTTTCATGTTGAGGAAAATCAAGGTCAAGAAGAAGTACATCTGTACTCCTGCTTAATCCAAAGTTCATATTCCTTTAGCACTAAATTCTGAAACAGAAACATCTTTTGATATTTTACACGATCCTGACACGCGATTGGTACACTGAAGAGAATTATGATATAAATCTATGTTTTCCCAACTTGAAGATTTCTATAATAATAATTTTATCTGAGCATAATAATGACAATTGTCCCCTGTATTAGCGTTGATAATATTTCATCAGACAATTTCAGAGTAAAATGACGAATCAGGTGACATTTCTTTGTACAAACGAGGTTTTTTAGTTCATTAGATAACCAACAAAACAAACTAAGAAATCTATTTTGTGCACAACTAGGATTTTTGTACCTAATGATATACATATTCATAAATAAGCACGTTTATGATAATAAATTTATATATATGCATGTGTATACACGCACACACACACACACACACATACATATATATATATATATATATATATATATATATATATATATATATATATATGAGAAAACTTTACAGCTTTAAATATCAAAAACATGATTGTATCCCTTCAATCACTTATTTCCCAACATCTGTTGATATGATTTATATAATTTTCTCCAGTGTTTTTTCACATGCTCAGATATTATGGTATTGTGTGTAGCCTATCTCTTGATGGAATCATCAGTTGTTCACTATGTGACTGTTTCAGGAATATATATATATATATATATATATATATATATATATATATATATATATAAATACATATATGTATACA
Organism: Thysanoteuthis rhombus; assembly: GCA_963457665.1. NCBI lineage: Eukaryota > Metazoa > Mollusca > Cephalopoda > Oegopsida > Thysanoteuthidae > Thysanoteuthis > Thysanoteuthis major. The sequence continues at coordinate 44,237,685 of OY735198.1, forward strand.
GGGGGCTATTCTTACTGTCAGTTTGGGTAGATTTATATGCCCCTGTGTTCATTCATCTTCTCTCTCTCGTTGTCAACCATCATGGCATGCCAGTAACGGAGCGCAAAATATTCAGCAAAGTGACAGAGCACGGTTTTGTTTTGTTTTTTGTTAAAGCCTAGAATCTGAGAAACGAGACATCTGCCATTCCTCATGTGTAAGGCACATTTAGACAACGTCAAAATGGAAATAATAGTCCGTTTATATAATGGAAATCTGGCAATGCTTCATTTCAGAAACCAAAACAACATTTCTTCGATGTCTGCCAAAGATAGTATTTAACAATTTGCATTTACTCCTGGGTGTCGATGTGAAACGAAGTATCCTTTTTCCCCTAATGTCTGGGAATTTCATTCATGTTAAAATATGCATGCACTCACATACAATATGAAAAAAAACCCTCGATTTTTTTTCCTTCTTAGATGTTGCGTTTATTCAAACAAGCTGGATATGAACCAAAAAAAATCTTCGAGAGTTACAGTCAGGAGGACGTTGCCAAAATCAATGCCGAATTCAGCACCAAATTCAGAAAAGAACAATGATTTAAAGAACGAATGATTTGGGCCTTTTATCATGTGCGCACTTTCTTACCAATGCTTGTTTGCTGTTACTGTTTTGTGCTGGTTTCCCACTTTCCGCATTTGAGTACAAATGGAGGTATTCTTTTAACCCTTATCGAAATATCTCATGTACTAGACTATTATACGAATTTGGGGGAATACCGTTCAATGCAACTCTTCCAAATCCTATTATTGCCTATAACACGCTTTTGCAGGTGACTCCCTTGTCCTACTATCGTTGCATTTTACGCCGTGTGATATTTGCTTGACAAGCCTTTGGCAGGGCTAGTGCAATTTTTAAGAATAAAAAAAATTTCCCTGGTGCTAAAAAGGACCGTAACCAATGCATCCAATCGATAGTCACCTATGGAGCTGAAACATGGGACTTAACCCCAAAATTGACGCTTAAACTGAGATTCATGCAACGCTCACAAGAGGGAATCATGCTCAAACTGACATTTAGTGATCACGAGAAAACATAGTATACTGAAAGAAAGACAGGAATCTGAGATATCTATAAAAAAACTCAAATGACAATGGGCTGGTCATGTTGCAAGAATGTCAGACAACTGCAGGACTCCTTAACCTAGAGATCACATTCGAACCTGGTCCGTTAAAATATAAGGTGACGTGACGTGAGGTGAAGTTCAGAAAGCTCTGACTCCTTGACGCCTACAATAGAGAGATCTGGGAAGTTCTATGTCCAACGACAGACGATAATAGATGGCTGCTAATCATCATGTTAATCATTTATTCTTTTGAGTCTGGTGATTCATGATAATTTCAAAATCCTAACGAAATATGTTAGGTTTCTTTTAATTCTCTAAAACGGATCCTGGTGTGTGCATGTACCATCAGTTTTTATGGTCAAAATGTTCTTTACATTTTTTTTCATTTTCAAGCGCAGATTTTATAATGTATTTACCACTCCATTTTTGTTTTGTTTTTTATAAATAGACGTCAAGTGCCTAATAATACCTGTACCTTCCGCAATTTCGTTGCAGGTATCAATAGTTGTCTCAAGTATTCTTCAGACCCCAATTCTTCCGATATCTCTTCAACACTAGCGCCATGAAGAGATATCATGGCGTCTGTAATTCCTAGAAATAAGTGTTTCAGTTGGAGTCAGACAATCAAAGAAGATGGACGTCATTTTCGAAGCTTTAAGAAAATAACAATCAAAATACTTATGTGCAGTGAAGAAGTCTGGGATTGTAGATCTTCATTGTCGATGAGGTTAAAACTAAGATGCCAAGTCGATGAAGCTAAAACTGGGATTCCAACCAGCATGTCATCGGTTGGGGCGGTAGGATAAGGTCCATCACACGTACATTGAAATTTCAACAATGTACTTTAGAGAAGTCTTATGTCTACCAACTGATTTTAAAGGCTTATTATGATTATGATATGGGAACCATAGAAGACCACAAAGAATATGAGCGGGAAAAAAACACGCGTTTTCATTTTTATAGATTCTGCTTAATTTGGCACTATAACTAAATCCTTAAACGTCCTCAATGTATCCTGTAATCAATTACCACCCCCTACACTGCAAAATGAAATTAATAGTACCCAATACCATTGGGAGATCAGAAAGATCCAATTAAGCTTTCCACAGATAAATGAAAGCAAAGTAATTAGCTAATTAATCGGCGTACGAACATTGTATCATTTTCCTGGACAAAATCAAATCTTCTCTGCTTCAATAAGATACTGCGCCTTTTCTATAATTATTTTGTCCACGGTGATTTCCATACCAGATCTATCTGCTGGCTCTCATCGAAGATCAAGAGACAGCAAACCCCCTTTATACCCAGTATTCTCCACAGCACTGATGGCCAACACAGAAGACGGTGTGACAGCAAGTATCCTCTCAACATCCTCACATACCACAGCAGCGGTGTGGTTTGTACCATACCAACAGTCCTCCTTTACTTACACATATCTTGAACGTTCTTTCCGACTGGAGGTCGTAAGTCATATCCACAGTGCTCTCCTCAGTATTTGCGCAGACCTCATTAGTGCTGTGATCTGCCTGGTCTCCACCCCTTTTTTCTCACCTGTAGCTCCTGTGCCCCTTGTATTTGTTCAAGTTCTGGGAGCCCCCTTGAAAATTCACCCTTTTATAGTTACCTGAAGTTTTCTCCTGCAGCTATCAAGTCTACTTTCTGATTTTTCAGAGAGTTGGCCATGAATCTCACCATTGATCTGCTTATCCTGAATATGCTGAGGTATCCGGATTTCCAGCTATGTGGGATCATGTTGCATCCTTTTTGATAATCAACCCCTCCAATTGCATTATTATTATTACTTTTATTATTATTATTATTATTATTATTATAATTATTATTATTATTATTATTATTATTATTATTATTGCTGTTGTTGTTGTTGCTATTATAACAACTAGAGGAAAACGATTGTGTAGCACAGCCAACGAGGAAAGGAAAATGGGAACAAAAAGAAGCTACACAGGAAATGTTGCTGATGACAAGGCTACGAAAAGGAAACGTGAAGAGAGAAACAGAATTGCCCATCATGGCAGCATAAAATAAATGCATTAAGACAAAACTATATCGTAGCAAAATTGACAGAACACAGTCTATCAGCGAATGACTACTAAAAACCTCGTAAATAGTGAATGTAGTCAGCTAGCACAGAAACAGACACGATAGAGTAGCAACAGTGATACACTGGTAAATGAGCAAACAATAGTATTTAACCATGCAGAAAAGTGGCACCAACACAAACCGCCCTTGAGAATGGGAGTCACATCATCATCATCATCATCATCATCATCATCATCATCATCATCATCAATCTTCCAACGTCTGTCGCTGGACATAGACCCTCCCTAGGATCCGCCACATTCCTGTATCATGGGCGTCGCTGAACCAGTACTTTCTAAATTTGTCTAGCTCGTCTCTCCATCTGATATTCTGCCAGCCTCAGTTGCAAATGTGATCTTGGAGTCTCGCTGTCACTTAGTCTCTAGTTGTGACCACCAGGCAAATGGTATGAAAATTCATTATAATAATGATAAAAAAAAGGATATTAAATGTACTCAAATGTCAAGGTTGTTTTATTCATATGAATTCACAACATCATTATTAAGCTGTTAAAGGATTTTTATGTCTTTCGATAATCTTATGCTATTTTTGAACAAAGTTCCGTGATCTCTCATATTAGGTTGATGCAAACGTTCCCAGCACATTTTTATAACATCTCTTTTTTTATATAAATTCATAACATTATTATTCAATAATCAAAGTAGTCCCCATTTATCTATAGTCTTAAACAACTTTTAAACTGAAAGTTATACCTTTATTAGTTTTCCATCACTCTCACTTAATCCAAATGAAAAGATTTTCATGACTACCATTCCAAACTCATTGTAAGGCTCTTTAGAATTGTTTAACAGGCTACTTAGGAAAGGTAGACTTGTTACTTTTTACTATAATATATTTTTCTTTTTTCCTTGCAAGACCCTTATATCATATCAAGTTTTTCATTTTATTTTATTTTCACACTGCACTCTGCCGAAAAAGTGATATTCATTGTCTTGCATATCTTACTTTCTTTGTTTATGATTTATGGAGCTTGTCTATTGCCTTTGATTGAATGACTCATTTTATTTCTTAAATCCCAGAAAATTGTACCTTTTCATTGGTTTGTATCGTTGAATTCAAGTCGTTTGTACAATTCCTATCATGTTAGTGCTCGGTTGAGGCTATTTTGATGCATTCACCCAATATGTGGTTGACATTTCATGTCTAATGCAGCAAAGGTGACAATTACTATTCTGCAATGCTCTGCCTGTCAAACAGCTGTGAGACGCGATTAATGTGTTGCTCGTGAAGAGACTCACTCTCTTCCCTCATCGTTTGCTGGTACCACTGCTCTCAGTATTGCCAGAATAGAGTCGAATGAATTAGTCTCTCCAGCCAGTATATGGCCTATCTACAGCAAGGCCCGTGCACAGCCTCTTTGAGACGATGGATAAAAAGGGGTACTGTGAGGCCTTGGGTTAGATATACATAGACTTGTCCCCAGACGTGCAGCATATAAGACTTCGGTATGGTTTTAATAAAGTATAATTTCTTACACATTTGTCCTCGATTGCTGTTGATGGGTATTCAGTTTTTTTTCTCAGTACGTGCCCTCAGCGCAATCACATTTATTTTATTCTATCAACGATTTATTCTATCAGTTTCTTGAAATTTTTGTGGAGTTATTTTTCTACTCAATTTTGGCTCTCACTTTGAAATCAGATTGCCATTTCCAAGCATCAAAAAGGGAATACATTGCAGAATAGAAAGAAGAACTTGGGTAGACAGCCTGTCTCAAACAACGTGACTCGTATCGATAACGGCAACTTCATATAATAAAAACACGTTAACGTTAGTAATAGCCTTAAAATCCCTGTTTCGAGTATATCTTCCAGCTTGGAACGGTACCCAACGGAGGAAAAAGCGCCCAAAAGCCGCACTGACCTACCTAAAGCTTGACATCACTTTCTTGAAATTCCATGATTCTGCATTCGTCAGTTCTATTGCAATTCGTGCTTATTATAATCAATCTCATATTTCTAATGGAGACATGATATCATTTGATTGGTGAGTTGATCCAATCCTCAATTCAGGCATGGTCACATCCTTCCCTGGCTCTTTTCACATAAAGTCTGTCAACGTCATTTTAAGGATCTACGAAATTTATGTCTGTTGATCCATTAATTCGTAGTTGGTTTAAGATTTCTTAATGTTCCTCTTCCTTAGTTTAGGAAAGGCTCGAAATTATTTGCTATGAACAGAACCGGTGTATTTATGAAGGTCTCACGCCAGTTGATTTCTTACACTAGGATGCAAGTCTCTTCAATGCTCCAGTTCTCTCCTCAGATTCTTTTTTTCCCCCAATAAGGATTCTTCCCCTGGTTCTTCTAACAACTCTTTTAAAGTCGAAGTACTTATCCATCTAATCATATATATATATATATATATATATATATATATATATATATTATAAGCGTATATATATATATATATATATATATATATATATATATATATAGAAAGAGAGAGAGAGGAAGAGAGTGTAAAAAAAACTAAAATATTTGTTTCAAAGATTTCTATCAGTGATGTCACATGAACGAAAGTCACTCACAATCACCCGCAGATGCATTGCGTTATATAAATCTACCAGTGTAAATGATTAATTGTATATATACACACACATACATACACACACACACACACACATATATATATATATATATATGTATATATTCAGAGATATGCCGACTTAAAGATACAATGTATAATCATGAATATATATACATTAATTCCACCTTTATACGTATGTATATATATATATATATATTCAATATATATATATATATATATATATATATATATATGTGTGTGTGTGTGTGCGTTTGCGTGTGTGTGTGTATACGTGTGTGTGCGTGTATGCCCGATTTTTTGAACATGTTAAATATATTCGGTGCAGTCCTGCCATGGCTCGAGGCACCTGGATATTTTCAAATAATTAAGCAATGATCTTTGCCCTTTTCCAACCACCATCTTCATCTTTTTTCTGCCATCCTCGTCGATGGAATTTGCAAATTAACTTGGACAGTCTGCGTCTGGAAAGAAACATTGATTCCATCTCATGAATTATTGAAACTGCCGTAGTTTAGCCAGGTGATTTACAGCAAGTGGGACTCAAAGCATGAATGTATCGGCGTCGCTAAATAAAACCTAGAAAATAAAAACGCGTGAATTAAATGGACCGGTGTCAAAACACTCTTTTTACTGTAAAGAAAAAACAAAATGAAAGCATTATTCCTTGAACTAGCATAGTACTTGTAAAAATGACAGAATTTTTGTGTATGATTTTGGCCCTCTGCTTTGAATCAGAGATGGTGCACACACTGCTTGGGGTCAAGGTGCCACTCTCAGGTGCTCTGCTTAGGATCAGAATGTAGTACATCTGTTTATTCCTTAGGATTGAAATCCTACTCTTCGGCACTTCTGCCTTGGGCCAGAACGTAATATCGGTGCAGTCATTGAAAAGCGTTACACACACACATACATACACGTATATAGATGCATTATATAATTTCGACACCCTGTATAAAATTACTTCCTTTTAATACACGGTGAATGTATCATTTTGCCCAGTCTGCGTAAACAGAATGAAGAATCCGAACATGCAACCGATTGGTAGGCTCTTTAACGTTGCGTCGCTCTCAACAATTGATCCCTCCGTTGAGGTGAGAGCTTCAAGTCAAAATTCTTATCTTGTTCACTCACTCTCTATATCAGCTCTATTTGTTTCTTGACGCTGACAAATATATTCGATCGTATTATGCATCTATTTTATTATCATTATTATTGTTATCATCATTAATATTAATAATAATTATAATCATGATAAAAAGATATACACACACACACACATACATACATATATTGTTAATCTCTATGAAATCATTATCAGATATATTTGTATACCCTTTCAATGATTTTAATTCATATTGCATGTATTATGTTCACTAAATTGTATAGATGGTCAGTCTTTTCGTTTTAAAGCATGCCATCAAGGAACATAGACATTGCTCCGAGAAATAACACTTTGGCACACACAGGGAGTATTTCCCAGCATTGTCCAGAAGCTCCGTAGCAATCTTTGAGTAAACTAATGACGACAACTGGACATGCTAAATGTGACCTCTGAAAATAAGCATTTCAGATCCGTCCAAAAGACATTTTAGCGCCATTTTCATCATGGCGAAACTTTGCTGCGGTCTCTTCGTTAGAAAAAAGGTGGCATATTGTGCATCGCTAGAAAAAAAAGTGTATGCTAAGTAAAGTTTACAGATGAATTATACTCCTCAGAGTAAGTCATTTTGATCAAAGGCCATAAACACACGTTTTAAAATAATGTGTGGACCGATTGCTATCATACAAGGGGGATAATCGTGGAGCGATCTGCTTCAAAATTTAAGTAGTTTTCCAATAGCTTATTGCTCATTCTTCCATTAAATTTCATTGAAATTTTTAGGTATAGGGGATATAGGGTGGATAGACCGACAACTTTTAGATAAATTGTGTGGATAGACAGTTAGCTAGGACATAAGGGGTGGTAATTCTTCAAGGATTTACCCCAGAAATTTCCGAGGTCTTTTGTAGCCTATTGCTCAACCTTCCACGAAATCTCATCGACATTCATTGGGAGCTTCTGGAGATGTCGTGTGTAGAGACTCAGAAATTTTGAAGATCTTATGTGGTGTCGGCAGATTGCTACGATGTACGCCAGGTGATTATTGATAGATCCACTTCAAAACTGAATAATTTATTTCCCAGTCTATTGTCGACCTTTACAATGCATTCCATCGAAATCTATTGAGAACTTATGGGGATAACGTATGGAGATAAAAAAATATAATTTCAAGAGATGTTTTTCATGGTTGCCAGCAGTCAGCTTGGGCGTAGGGAGATAATTGTGCATAGATCTACAGTGGAATTTTCTGTCTTTGTTTGTCATCTATTGCCCAGTATTTCAGTAATTTTCATTGAAGTTCATTCAGAAGCTCGGCACATATCGCATGGACAGACAGATAAAATTTTGGGAATGATTCAAAACTGATGTCGCATCTGATGTGATAGGCTGTGGTTCAATCGACCACCGAATCATTTCAAAGACTTTTTAAATGGCACCAAGCACAACGACCAGGATTGGGGAACCTCTCGCCCAGTACACCCAAATCACGTTGAATATACTGGTTTTTGTGAGATTATCAAGTTGAGCATGGTCAGTACCCATATGGTGCGAGATTTTGTCAGGTAAAGGAAACTTCGAAAGGCAAAGCGAGTGAGTCTTCCTGTGTGTACCTAACCTTGCAACACCTTCGATGATACGTCATTCTAGCGTGTCATGTTAAAGGCAAGATGCCATGTTTTCCAGCTGATGGAAAGAAGGCTCTTTTTATGACTTTCAATTTGATTACTCTTGTCCGTGTCCATACACATATCTGGAATGTTCTACTAATTTAAGTCGATGATTTTGGCCAAGCCTGTGTTCGGAAATTCCTGTCAAGTTGGAGGAATGATTCATTTATTATTTGGAGATTTTCTGGCTTCTTTTGTATTGTATTTCTTTGTGGACGCTCTTTTCTTTAATAATTGAATAAACGAGTGTTAATGTATTAATCAGAGATGGAATGATTGTCTACTCCGGGGTGTCAAACAGTGGGGAACGAGAAGGAACAAAAGAATTGAGAGAAAAGAAAGAACAAGAACAAGGTGGATCAAAAGAAAGAAAAAGAAAGAAGGAAAAGAGAGAAAGAGAAAAGAGACTAAAACAAGCCAGCAAGAAAGAAAGAAAAAAGAAAGAAAGAAAGTAAGAAGGGAAGAAAAATAAAGACAGAATGAAATGAAATGAAGAAAGAATGTAATAAAACAGAGAAAGAAGGGACGAAGGAGAAAAAGAAGAAAGGAAAACGAAAGAATGAATGAAAGACAGCATGAACGTAAGATTGAGAGGGAGAGAAGACAAGGAAAAGAGGAGTTGGAAGACGTAGAAAGAGTGCAAAAAAAAGAAAAAAGATAGAAGCAGACTAATGAAATGAAAATTAAAGATTGAAACACACAAAAAAGAAAGAAAGTAAAAAAGAAAGAAAGTAAAAAAGAAAGAAAAGAGAGAAAAATTGGTTGAATATTCTATTTCAAATGAATTGATTTGTGGCAATTGATTAGGGGTCAGACATTATTAGCCAATCAAATAAAGCAATGCCATGTCTTGGCTCAAAATAATACAAGAAAACTTTTGATTTGAGAAATGAAAGCGAAGAAACTCTATTTGTCTGATAAATTCGAAAACGTACTTCATGATATCTTGATTCAGGAAATCAAAAAACCGAGACATATCCTGCCTTCAAATGATATGTAGATTATTTTACGCAAACATTTCGAAAGTTAAACTTACTGGCGGATTTTAACTGTGTGTTCTATGAGTTCTCTTGGATACATAGACAGAAGCAGGACATCCGTTTTCGAAATCAGGGCCGACAATATCTGGAACATCAGTAGTTTCACATACATACATAGATTTCATTCGTAAATTCCTACTTGTGAAGTATGTACTAAATGACTCAACCCCAATACGTTCCAGCAGGTTAATGTGCACAGCCGAGTCTTTGATCAAATTCTCAGAAAAATATTCAACTGGCAACTGCCACGATCCCCAAAAGCGAAAACGGAAGTGAACGATTTTTTTAAAAGATGTACTGATGGTTAGACTATAGACGCGTGAGTCCTTTTCCTTACATTCTCAGACATACATAGAATAAACGTGAGGTGGTGGGAGTTTTCCATTATGTCAAAGCCCATCACTCAGTCATTCTGTCAGTCAGTGACGGCAATCGGTACTAGAGATTTTCACGCATCTATTTGTTTATGTATTCATCGTTTGAATCTTTTAACTCGAAAAATAGAAAAAGGAAAATCGAAGGATGAATAAAAGCGTGAAGCTTTTTGCTCATCTGAAAACTGATGTAAAAGATGAATGATTTGATGGGGCGGCCGGGGTTGTTGGTTGAAGTGAATGCATATCTATCAGCACGTCAGATATTGACGACATCAATGGACATCAGTATTCATTTATATTTTGTGTAAACTTTTTATTCTTTCTCTTCTTTCCTTTTAAGTATCTTTTATTTTTATTTCATACTTTGTTTTCTTCATTCATTTTTTTTTAAATATTCGCCGAATATAGCTTAGTCTGGCAGAGGGCATGATTATGTAAAGTACCCAGTAAGTTATCTCTATTTCTTGAAACCGACCACAGTGGTAGGATGATTGTGTAATACCAATCTTACAACTAAGTAAAAACGCCCAACTTTGAAACTCAGCATTCGGAATCCTGACACTATCTTATATGCAAACACAACATTTAGCCCCAGTGGGGAAATATAGATGCGTATGCAACGATTTATAAAGCATGGAAGATGACAAGCATGAAACGAAATAAGATGAAATATATAAACAGTTCGATGTGTCAAGATTTACATTATCATCGTCATCAGTGTCAGTAGTGATGGCGGTGATGGCAATGGCGACGATGACTGTTCTTGTTTCCAAGTTTTCCATTTATTTTGAGCTTGGCAGATCCCTGTCGTTTGTCTTGCAGAAGTCTTGCTCAAGCAGACCTGCAACAATCGATATGGTTTGACAATAGGAACGAAATCTGCTGCTTGCTCTGTTTCTGAGTTGATATTGGTCTTTGTGGCCTGTTTAGGGTTAATTCTTGTAACCGTCCACAAGGTAGCCTCTGGGTCTTTTATTAGTTGCTGAGTAGGTTTACGCCAATCATGCGGCACCCTTGGCCTGTCTATCCGAGCTGATGATGAGAATAGTTTCGATGCTATCGGCTCGAGCTTTCCAAAGGACTACAAGGTCATTCATTTTTGATAAAACCACGGATGAAATTGGTGAGACGTAAAAACCTATTTCAAACTATTTACAGCTTTGAGCTCATTGGTAAGAGCATCGCTACTTTGAAGCAGCTCCTCTACCGGTGGCTGGTTCTATTCCTGTAGCAGCCCTATTTTAAAAAATTGTTTATTCTATTCACTCGGTCTACAACGAGTGATACATCCACTGTGTAACAACGGGAAAATATCTGAAATAATTCCATATATAATATAACTTAATTTATAACTTATTCTGTCGAACCACGTATGTCTATTTATTATATGCTACGTATATTTTTTTTCTATTGTGGGCGTTGCAGAGCCAGTATTTTCAAATTTTGTCTAGTTCATCTCTCCATCTTGTATTCTGTCAGCCTCAGTTTCGCGTGTGATCTCTGGGGATCCATGTTGTGAGTTGTGATGTCCATCGATTGTATGTCATTCTTGCAACATGGTCTGCCCATTGCCATTTAAGTTTGATAAGTAATCATGCTTGTATAAGTACGTTACGTATACGTAAGGTCTTTAGTTGGAAACAAAGTGTGTGTAGGGAATAAGTATATACGTATGTACTCATGTATGTATTAATATGTGTACGGATACGTGAGATCTTCGGTTGAGGACATATTGGCTGACTAGTGGACCTCCTGCAGAGAGAAGTCCAAGTGAAGATATGATCTCTTGAATACTAATATATTTGACTTGAAAAGAGATCTCAATAAGAACCCATAAGTGATTGAATCTCATATTGTTTTCTCGGATGAGATTAAAAAATAGTCTTGCAATTTTCTTTTGTCGATTCCAGCTCATAGGAGTGTTGTATGGGGGGGGTGATTCCCAAATTAACATTTTTGGTCAGTCCACTTTGGAAATTCAGGGAAAAAAAGAGGATTTTTCAGGAGGACAGAAATTACTCAGGGAGAGTTGTAAGGACAAACGGAAAAGATCAAATATTTTTCCCTAGAACTTACATATTTGTCTATAGCTCACTGAAATTTAGCAGTGGTCACGTACAATCTGATAATAGATGATATCCATTTAGCTTGTAATATAATCTCAATAGAAAAACAGAAAAAAAAAATTAATACTTGTTTTGAAAGGATGGCTTCGATCAACTAGAAGATGCCTTGGTAAAATACCTGTACTGTTTTTTAAAACCCCTGATACAGGTCCATGGGAGAACAGCTGATGATCCCCAAAATACAATTAAGCAAATAACGTTGAGATCCAACTAGAATAATAGCAGTAAAATCAAATTCTGTGTGAAACGGAAAACTTCGAACACAGAACAATCGTAGCGATCGGAAAATAACTGACTTGCATGACTTAACATGCTTTGGGACTGGATAAAATTTCTAAAAAATAAACAAAAATTCTTTTTCGGCATTAACACTCAAACTTTAAAGTGCAAAATTTCCAAAACACCTTTATATATATATGTGTGTGTAAATTCAATTATATCCGTGATCTTTTTTCATGGGCAATAACTAGTAAATGGAGAAAACTAGTTTCGCAATGGTGAAAAAAAAGGAAACCGAACGACGCCTGGTAGCCTTGATCGTTACGCTTAAGAGGATTATGTAACAATAGGTAAAAGTAGAAAATCACTAAACACATAAAACCCAAAGACACGGGGAATTATTGTTCGGCTTTTATGTACACTTTTCTCGCCAGAAAACCCGTATTTAAACAAAATCGCGTTCATTGTTTGTACAATATCTCTTCTAGAGTAATCAAATGAAATCTGTTAACAAGAAAGGTAAACTAATCTATATATATATATATATATATATATATATATATATATATATATATATATATATAAAGTCCTTTTTCACTTTAAAGAGGCGTAGAAAATCGATTACTGAAGGATCTAGCGTGAAGTTGTATTTGCCCAAGTTACGATCAATAGAACTAATGCAATAAGCTTACATCGACAAATTTGAATTTTGGCAGTTACCATTCAATCAATTGGAAGAATTGAATCAGTCGCTCTGGACGGGTTTTAAAGACGCCTACAATTACTTTTTTCTCAAGAACGTGAATTTTTTTTGTTGCTTTTCTTCATAAAACTTGCCTCATTAAGTGCAGAGGTTAAGACAATTAGTAGGTAAGTAAATCTACATTTTAATCTCACGATGAAAACCAATCTGAAGAAAGTGACAGATAGATAGATTGATCGATAGATAGATAGATATGGTATCCCATTTAATTTTTTTTCTCTAATCTTAATGAGCAAGTCTCATGTAATTCAATTTTTTCTACTTTGTGTGATGTTCTGGGTATTCTTGATCTTCCGAAGATATTATCCTGATGTCAGCACATGCTCACCTTCATTTAACAGCGTTCTTTCTATGCAAAATGCCTTCTCTTATACAAGGTATTCCCAATGAAAAAAAAAGTGACATTAATAGTTTTGTCCAATATTCGAGTTTTCTAATACGTTGCAGAACTTCTGATTTGACAATGCTGGACCTGAATGGCTGCATAGATATTCGGAAGAAATTGATTTTCCCGAACATCTGGCTTGTATTTAAATACATGTTTACTCTGATATCTGACAGTAAAGTGTTCTCACAAAAAAATTCAAGCAAGCCTAAATGGCGTAAACTGAAAATGCAAATAAGATAAGTTCATACAGGGAAGATTTTATAGCGTACCGAGATCTTCTAAATAGTGATGATGGTATTTTGGGTTGAATCATTGGAGTTAAGTGCGGTGAGAGGTGCAAGAGATTTGGGTGTAGAGGATAAAAGAACAGGGTATGTACTGCTTCTATGACGACTCAAAGCAAAAAAAGGTTGAACGCTCTTTTCCCTGTTTTATTTTAATATCATTTTTTTTTTTTTTTTTTTTGGTAAAATTAAAAAGTGGCACAAAATAAACTCTCAAAAGGTGAGAGATACCTGTATCTACCAACTTCCTTTATATTCTTCTGAGATAATGTCCTTATTCAATTTCTTTGTTTCGCTCGCTTATTATCTCTCTCCCTTCTCTCTCTCTTTATGCAAATTTTTATGATCTGTAAGATTGGAAAATAGTATCCGACAGAGTGATAGAGAATGAGTATTTGTAAAGTTTCCACTCGAACAGATTTACTTTCGGCAGAGTGCGAACGGTGTTGACCGGGGAAAAATGAATAAGTCTTGGGTGGGATTCGAACACCCCTCATTGGAGCACTTCTCATACAAGATTGCTCTTACTGTCTGCTGTGTCGGTCTCAGTAGTAAAATTGGTAAGAATAGGCTTGGCTGCCAGAAAAGCGCTCCAATAAAGGGCGTGGATTCGATCGTTACTTGAGACTTATTCTTTATTTTCTGATCAAAGCCGTTCGATAAAAAAAAGCTCAACGTTCAAGAACAAGAATGTATAGTGCTAATAAAAAGAGTATACAACCAATGCATCCTATAGTCACCCATGGAGCAAAAACATTGAGCCTAACCAAAAGATTGACTCTCGAATTTGGAACCGTGCAACGTGCTGCTGCTGATGTTGATGATGATGATGATGATGATGATGAATCTTTAATTCAATATGTAATACTCTTGCAATACATATTAGATTTAATGTACTTCAATTTAATATTTTCAATTTGTTACAAATGGACAAATATCCAATCTAAAGCATAATGATATAATCTAATTAGTATTACTGCTGTATCCGACGTTTCGGATCGTTTCAAAATTTCTGAGGTGCTAGCCTCGCTAAGAAAACATTGTTTCTTGTTCAAAGGCAACCTGAACTAGTATCTATAGCCACTAAGTTGTCTCCTACAATGTCCAATAAACCAACGAAGAATATAATTTGCTTCACATATTTGGATTGTAAATAATCATATGTAGGACTCTGTTGTAAGGCAGGGCATCGTTCCCTTCAAAAGTTGGATAACCATCCCATCTCTAAGTTGAATTTTTAAAAATGGATATTGATATTGGTATTCCTGGTCGGATTTATTTCAGAAATTACTTTTATCAATTCCATCTCTTTGGCTACTAACAATATTCCAGAGAATTCAAAGTATAAAAATCTATTAAATGCATCTATCACGTGATCGCAACTAAAATCTGGACAAAATCTCGCTGACACGCTCTCGCCGTAACGTGATATGCATTTGATTATTAGAGTGGATAGATGTCTCCAGTTGTGGATTTGTGCTATAATATCTTCTCAGGAACAAACAAAAAAAGCCCAGTTCGCTTCGAATTTCGCTTGATCGTCGACTGAATGGTGACAGATCGCGCATTTTATGGCTGCGAGATTTAATTGAGATTCTAGAACTGTTAGGTCGTAGAGAAGAAATGGAAATTGAATTGGATTTTCTCATGAACACCCCCACGTCGAATAACGTTGAACAAAATCCTTTTCCATTAAACTTATATGCACACGTATATATATATATATATATATATATATATATATATATATATATATATATATATATATATATATATATATATATTGCATATATACTTATACATGCATTTATACTCACATACATATGCAGAAACATACATACCGATATATGATCATATACATACACATATATATATATATATATATATATATATATATATATATAGATATATAGATATATAGATATACATACATATATACATATCTATATATACGCATACATACACACACAAACACATACACACACACACACACACACACACACATATATATATATATATATATATATATATATATATATATATACGTATACATACATATGCATTACACAATATTTATTTGGTTTTTGAAGTAGCAGCTAGTATCTCTATATCTTGGTTGCTGTTGTAGACTCTCTTTATACTATTCTCTCAATGACTTATCTATACATTAGTTTAGTGAGATATATATTTCTTCTTTTTGTCTATCTACGTATGTATCAATCTATCTAAATATCTATACATCTTTCGATCTATCTATTCCATTGTACTTATTTCATTTTATTCCAAGCACTCTTCTCATATCTACTTCTCATTCATATTTCATCTTTCTCATCTTTTTGGCGAAAAAATATCCCTTTTGCTGAATTAGCAAGAAAGGAAAATGTTAGATTTAACTGTAATGTTGAAGCTCCTAACGGGGTGATTTGCGTATAGATTCCTTCCTCTTTACACAGCTTTACCCAATTGAAAATTGTTTAGTACCTGGTATTTTCGATTAGGCGTAGAACAACATCTCCTCCTGAATCGAAAGATGCTATCTAAAAGATGCTTGAGAGTTTTAGAGTGGATATTTCTGCAAAAATAAAGGCGCTGGATACAGCTGAGTATTTTTTAGAAACATTTTTATTTGATAAATTGTCCATCTTCTCAAAAGCATACAATGGTTGCCTTTGTTATATCATGTTTTTGAGCATCAAATATATTTCCTTGTTATTGTATGTATGTAACACTTGAAGAAAGAATAAATCTTAAATAATCATGCTTATCTCTTTGATAAATGTACTTATAAGTTTGAATACAAGTACTTATAAATTATGAGTTTGGATATTATAGTTTGTAATATATTGAATTTTATCTACGTGATATTTTTTTTTTTTCGTGCAAGTAGTGGATTCTGCCTGATTCTTGATATTTAGCTTTTAACTTTTTATTATTTGAATATTTGTACGTGTTATCTTTTTTATCTTATGTTTATATAACAAGCTGAATTGATGGTGGACCAAAACGTGGGGGGATTGAGATTTTGTAGGTTCCAATGCTTACAATGAGGCCCCCTAGCAATATTCTTAAATGGGAAAATAGTTACAGATTTTTCTTACAAGTTTGACAAAGATTTGAATTCTTACACTTTCTTTGCACAAATTCTCCAGGTAGGAAATTCATCAAAATATCAGTGGATTGTGAATTCTTGAAAAAAGTTTTCTCCAATTGCTATGAAAGCAAATCTGTTTTAGTTATTCTGAAACCAAACAAAAACTGTCTTATGATATATATATATATATATATATATATATATATATATATATATATATATAGATAGATAGATAGATAGAGAGATAGAGAGAGAAAGAGAGAGATAGAGAGAGAGGGGGGAGAGAAAGAGAGAGAGGGGGAGAGGGAGAGAGAGAGAGTCCAGTATTTTAGTTATGGTTACTTCCAATATATATGAATTATACAAATTGAATACTTTTTTTAAATTGATATTTTAGATTATTTGTACTTTTATTTTGCATTTGCAAATGAAATAAGTTCTTACATAGTTGCTGAAGGCCCTCCAGTGGACAGGGGGCCTTAAATTGGCAATGACTTAAAATAGCAATCAAACAAAAAATTAAATACTAATCATGCAATAAAAGTTCTCATCCAGTACTTAGCCGTTAATCCCTCTATGTGGAAGTCTCAACTGATTCACTGTCTTTATGACATAATTTAAGAGGCTTGTCCAGAAAGTATCCAGCCATTCTGAATATCCCAAAGACAGCTACGTGGCCTTGATGTAAGTAGACGAGCAATGAAAGGATTTTCACTGCGCATGCGCGACCAGACACTCTCACGAGGTTACTCAATCCACAGAGAGACATCAGTGAGTGAGCTTGTTCATTGTGTGACCGTTGCATTCCCGATGTCAAAGCACATCTTTACCCTTGCGCAGTTTGTGTTTCAGCAGAACAACGCACTTCTCAGTTCAGGCAGCCCCCGACCCCGTGACTGCCTAGATATGTTTCTCTGAGGTTGTCATGGCCTAAGGGGATTCAAAATCAAAGACGCATATCAGGAGAAAATAGACCACTACAGCAAACCAGGATAACAAATCTTCATGCAATCTTCAAATAGGAAGAAATCAAGCGAAGGATCACTTCAGGTTGGCAAGCTATCATCAAAGCAAGCTCAATCTTCAAGAACAAGAAGATCTTCCCAAAGCTTAAAAAGAAAGAAAAGGCTCTTTGACACCTACGATTGAGAGGTCTGGCGAATCCTGGGGAAGGTGTTTGTCCAATGAAACACGCTAAGAGGCTGCTGACGCTAATGATTAAGATGCAACCTCCTTAGGGAAACTTTGCTTTCGGTAATATTATATATCTTGATAATTTTGGCACAGATTTTGAATATGTATTAGTAATCTAATCATCCTTTCTTTTTTTTTTTCATCGGCATTTCTCGTTTAAACCGTTTTACGACCATCAGAGTTTTGTTCGAATTTCTGATATGAGTCATCATTATAATTACACAAATTGACCTGACTAAAATTGTTATAATTGTTGGTTTTGCCGTTTCTCTCTCACTTCCTTCCGATTTGATTTTTCGATTCTTATATCAATTTTCTAGATTTGAACCTTAAAAGACTAAAAGACTGGGAGGCATCACGGGAAAAAGTCTTTTATTTGACCAACTTGAAAAAATACTTTATTGAAAAGAAGGCTGTCAACCAGGATTTATCAGTTGGTCTCAAAGGAAATTTATGATTACATATGACAAATATTACTTCTACATGTAATGACACAAATCAGTCATATTTTCAAGTTTTACAACATAACACATTTTTGCAGTGCACAGTATCTCTCTTATCTCATTCATTTAATGCAATGGGAAGGTGCTGTCCTAGGCAAAGATCACCAGTCGACAATTCGCACTTGGTTGCCTGTCAAAATGCAAATAATCAGCACCTTTTGCCGATCAAATTAAAAAGGTAGGCATGCAAATACAAAAAAAACACAGCAGGAAAATTCAAAAGAACTGTATAAAGATTTCAAAACGTGAATCAAGCAAACTAAAATATATGCCGAACAATTTAAAAAGACAAGCAAATTAAATCGATGAACAAGCGTAGTCACATACAGTTGCCACTACAGTCGCAGCAAATTTTATTTTTTAAGGTAAATTTGTTGCAACTTGCTTCTTGATATATTCTGCTTAAACGCAATTCATTTAATTATTCTCAGATCAGATTTAGGCATCAGATTTATTACTTTTTAGAATTACTGAATCAAGCTTTTTTTTTATGTAGGACAGGGCAAATTCAAGTTGTTGCTCACTCACAGTAGTCCAAATGCAAGACCCAGAAAAAGAAATAAGCTCTAATTTTATATATGTAACTATCCCCCAATCATCGATTCAGTCTATTTAATTTACTTGCAGTATTTTTCATTTGCTTGTTGTATTTTGTAATTTGCTTGCCGTAGTTTGAATGTTCTCAGAGAGAGGTATAGTAGCTAATGTCAAGTAAATTGATTACATTTTCTAAGAAGACGGATGCTAAGCTACCTGACACATGAACGAAAAATTGATGATAAAAGAACCATCACACCTTAAAGAACTTTCATGTATCGTAAAATCTATCCGAACTACCAAATCATGTGAAAGAATTCTGGCATCATAAAAAGATATAGGGTTCCATAGTAGATTTATCCTGCCTCATGAAATCAGATGAAGATTCCCGTTTAATCAAATAATATTCTGTTTGTGTGGTTTTGTTCTTTGCTTTTTGCCATTTTCTAAAAATATTCATGTATTTTTAAAAAATATTTGTAAGTGGATAAGCCACTGTTCAAAATTGTTCGAGAAACCTCATACAGGATTTAAACAGCGAAAACTAACAGTAGGGACTGTAAACCTTTGGGCTAACTTTTGTTTGCTGGAGTACAATCAGTCGGCAACGGGAATACTTCAAACGAGACTGTGGAAATCGGGTGTTAGAGTAGATAATATTTTTTATCGTCATTTGGGTAGAACTTTGTATGTCAGTTCTTGTACTCGGTTGAAACGATGAATTAGTTCGATTATCAGACCCGAGTTCTACAGTCACCGTGGAATTTCCCAAGGCTTTGCTACTTATCCTTGATATATTTGCCCTTTTTTACCTGTGACTTTGCATATAGTCGCTTCCTAAACTCACTTTGTCTACAAACTGGTTGGTCACTCAATAGAAACCATCAAGTATTTTGGCAAAATGCCGTTTCAAGGGATGATCAATGGGAAAAACGGAAAAAAAGTGCTATCAATGAATAATACCTATTTCGCCTTCTGTTGGAATGTGATCACTAAGAAAGGTCTTGATTTAAGAAAAAAAAGAAAACAAAAACTCGAATTCTTACACAAACCAAAGGGCCCATTTAGCATAATATCACGATGCGAATAGACCTCATCTCTACAGAAAACTACTTTGTTGCAGAATTTCTGAAAAACAAAACAAAACAATTTTTTTTTTAATACGAGGAGTTAACGTTGAAATTTTCAACCCATCAGCTCTATTGACGTGGCCTAAAAACGTGATCCATACCTACATACATAGTCAGCCAGACCAGCTTCGAAACTGGAGACACTCGTGTTGACAATTATGATGACAGTTTTTGTTGCTGGTTTCTTACATCAACAATTGTCACGAGAGGGGGAGAAAAAATCAATACTCCTGCATTGCCTCTTGTGATTCCCCTTCGCGCCAAGACGGACCTATTCACAATCACGTGACCCACGGCAGTAGATCGTATAACATCGTTGGCAATAAAAATGCACTAATTAACTGAAGCGTCTGTGACTGACCTACGCACAACATGAGATCTTCGAGATGTTTGCACCGTCTAGCTGCCGTTGGCGATACCACTTTCACCTCGTCTTCAATGGTGCCCCCCAACTGCCCCCTTCCCTGCCCCCCCCCCCCCCACATACACACACACACCTGCAGTGGAGGTTGGACCATGTCAGTGGTGTAAAAATTCTGCCCGGCAGCAAAATGGCTTCCAGGCTGAGGAACAAGGCTTCGCGAGGCGAACGAACAGGAATGTCAAGCAAGATAATGAAACAGCGCTGAATATTAGTTAGAGGAAAAAAAATCAATAATGAATGAATGATTAATTAAACGAATGATCAATGGAAGGGCGGTTCGAATGGAGGGGGAGAATGGTGGATGGATAGGTGGACGAACGATCGAAATGAATCAGATCGTATATAAAGGCGACCTTTTTTTGGCATCAGGATGTTTCGAAAGGGAGGGTGCAGGTGGCCCAACGGTTTCCGGATACGGGAGTTCGAATCAGCAAATCCAGTTCAAAATCTGACAGGAACAGTTCGTGTTCACGTTGCACTAATACCATTGGGAAAGACATGAATGTTCTTCTCTTGCCATGGGTAAATAACACTACAGTTGGAGCCCTTTTAACAGCTGAGCTTGCAGCCCAGTCCCATAGAACCCACGATCGCCACAGAAACAATGAATGGGTGTTCATATTTCTCTCCCACTCTCTCTCTCTCTCTCTCTCTCTCTCTCTCTCTCTATATATATATATATATATATATATATATATATATATATATGTGTGTGTGTGTGTGTGTACTACATCTTTTATCATCACATGGAGATGGTTTGATGCATTTATATGGGTACCAGCCATCTTTTTCAGAGAAACTTGCAGCGGTGCATACATAAATATCTTTTCTATAACTACTGCCCTAATTCTCTCTCTCTCTCTCTCTCTCTCTCTCTCTCTCTCTCTCTCTCTCTCTCTCTCTCTCTGTATCTCCAACTCTCTTATTACGACTTATACCCTACTTCTCCCTTTCACAAATAAGGACCTTATAATATCCTTTATTTTGTTTTGCTACTTAATCCATTTACCCCACTTTTTCACTATTAATTACTACTGCATTCGTTAGTCGAATATTTCTTCAATTTTTTTAACTTTCTTCCACTTTCTTTGTTACTTTTTTTCTCCTCTTCTCTCTTTCCCAAATTGTTCTTTCTTTCTTTCACAATCACTCCCTTTTTTCCATTCCCTTTTTTCCTATATCTTTCATTCCAATTTCTCTTCCCCCCTCTCTCCCCCTCTCTCTCTTTCACTCATATATATATATATATATATATATATATATATATATATATATATATATATATATATATATATATATATATATATATATATATATAATTTTCTTGCTTTTCTATTTGATGATTGAGTGAATGAGGCATTTGCTTTCATTCAACTAGTAAAAGCCGGAATATCCATCGGTGATTCACAACGAGAGCTAGAGAGGCTTTTTTTTTCTGTTGGATCTGATTGGTGCTTTCCTAACCTGGCCTCATACCAGCTTACTATCTATCTATCTCTCTATCTATCTATCTATCTATCTATCTATCTATCATTCCCTTTTCATTTGATTTCCCACGATTCTCTTTCCCGGTACCATTTTCCTAACTACTTTCTTCCGACGATATTTAGTTTGTCAATAAACCAATTAATCAATCGACTGATTGATCGGACTCGCCGAACATTTCATATTCCCTTAAAAGAGAACCTTTGATCTACTTCTATACAAGCGAGTTCATTAAGTAACAAACTCCCACCACTACTGCAACACACACACACACATACACACACACATTTGTAGTAATAACAAATTAGAACCTACGTAACCAGGCTAACTGAATGAAGTTCGATTTACCTACCTTTAGCTAGAACATCAAGAGGCTATCTTTCAGCTATGGTACCTTTGCCACTTTCAGCTATTAAAACCATTGGCAATATATACTACGGAAGATCATTCACGAAAACATGAATTTATATTAAGAGCATAGATATTGCAAACGGGAACAGTTCTTATTGAATTTTTTCTTTTAAGAAAAGTTTACCTTTTTTGTTTAAAGAAAATATTTTATCATAAATAAACAAGTTTTTCATGATTAAATCAATAAATTAGAATGAAAATCTTATCAATTTTTTTTTCATGTATTTATATATTTATAGTAGCATTTGTTTTTTTAAAGTAAGAAGATTTATAAATTATCCATTTGATCATAAAAAATCTTTTCTTCAAAAGGGAAAAATATTTTTCTTTGAAAGGATGAACAAAAATTGTTTTCCTTATAAATGCATTTTCTTTTGGAAAATAATTTTGTTTTCAATTGATTGAAATATATGCATATATATACATGCGTGTGTGTGACTATAAATAATAGCGTTATATTATATTAAAAATCAATTTGAAATTATCTCCCGTTATCACACGATGAATGCATCATTTGGCCATGACAATATAAATTGAATAGAAGATTAAGGAAAATACAGCTTCTGCAGGAATCGAACCTGTAACTGTAGTGTGGCTCTTACTATTGTATTTATGTCACATCACCTCACATCCATACATTATATATATGTATATATAAATATGAAATTTTTTTAAAGCAACAGAATTTTACGCATATGATGTTCTGTAGCAAATATCAACGATGGTTTAAATAAATTTAAGATTATAAATCAAATCTGCCGAGAGATAACTATTCTCGAGCCAGTCAGCAAGTCTATTATGAAAGACCTCACATGATAATGTTTCACAGCCTTTTTTCCATTTAAACAATTGTTTATGTATTATATGTTTTCCAATAAATCATGACATGATTTATTCAAGAAAAAATGCTTATTTCATCAGGATTGAATGAATATCCTTTTAACTACTTATTAATAATCTCCATATCGTTTACACCATCGAGGGGAATGTGGGGTTATTTCAGATGTGTATTTATAACAATCAACTTCCGGCTTGCTGAACCTGTTGAACCTTCACCAGATCCCTGTTAACCAAACATTTCAGGTGCAAGTAACCAACTCTATTCGTTTTCATCCTCTCATTCCACTATACGAAGGGTTAGACCTTTCCAGTTTAAAACTCACTTTGGTTGAATATCTGAAACAAATGAAATCTTAGATGACAACTTGAATACCCTCGTTAATCAAGGCAATACAATAGAACAACGGCACGTATTCTGCAATATTCCTCCTCATTTGGCTAAATTAATACTCAAACAATGCAAAATATCGATCAAAGGGAGAGGTATAAACCAACTGGAGGCTGGTTAATTGAACTCATCACTGACAATTCTTTTTCCCGCACGTAAGCCAAACGCACATACATTTGATCAACCAGAACACATACATGTAAGTTGACACTAAAATATAACTCCCTACCACAGTGACTAAGATTAGGTAAATAGACCGGAATTTTTTTACACTCCTAAAACCATCTTAGGTATGATAATTTTTCAAGCCTTATAGTTTCTGCTGAAAGGTTTGACGTTTCTTCTGTATTAATTTAGTCTCAACTTGAAGTTTTAAAACTCTATATATTCCGTCAACCTATAAATCATAAAGTCAATTATATCAAGATGAGAAAATCAGTGAGTGTTCCCAGACTTGAAAAATTGTGATCATTGAGTTGAAATGTCGGATGCTCGGGTGGTGAGAGATCAAGCAGACTTGGGTATAGAAGAGAGAAAAGGAGGACTTTTTGTATTTATAACGGCTCCCTGTGAAACTGAGTAAACGGTGTTTTTGCTCCTTGTCTACTTTAGAAAAAGCTAAAAAGTACAGGAAAGCAAACTCTTTAAAAAGTGTGGGGATCGTAAGATACATAGATAGGGTTGTTCTTTTGATTATTTTTGTTTTACAGTGTAGACGAATTCATTGTTTGAAATCGTTCACCAAAGGAAACAAAACGTCAAACATTCTAGAAATAAAAGAAAGGTCTCTTTAATAAAACAAGAGTGGGGTCTCCTTTGATGACGGGAGAGTTCACGGAAAAACTCGATTATGTTCAGTGTTTCTCCTTTGACTCTGAAATTAACACACTGCCCAACAGAAGGTTTCTGTGGAAAGAAAGTCAAACGACAAAGAATTCACAAGAAAATTAAAATTGTGACGAGAAAAAAAAAATCAGAACCTAGAAAGCACCCATAGAAGGAATACCACTGCCAAAACCATTGTCACCAACTGAAATGTTAATGAAAATTAAATGTATAACAAGGGAGAAAACATTGAATGTGTAAATATCCCCCTTAAAATGTTAAGCTGGCGTTTTTATTAACTTCTCCTTTTTTTGGCTTCTCTTCCTGCAGAATAATGAAAATATCTCTCAATCGAAAACAAATTCCTTGATTCACCACGAAATTTAATCAATTTTCCTGTAGCCCTTAGCCTTCCACAAAATCCTATTGGAATTCATCGGGAACTTTTTTAAGATATTCAGTAGATAGAGAAACGGATAGGCTGACAGAAGTGAATACATATACGTCCTCCAACTTCGTTTGTAGAGGTAAATTGATAAATACGTCACGATCAAGAAAAAGGAAAATTACATTCGGGAAAACGGACGTAACGGAAGAAAGAATAAGAAAAGACTTGAGGGAAAAAAAACATTCAGATAGAAAGAAAATTTGGATACATAGAGAAAAAAGAAAAAATTGATATTAAGGGAAGAAGCAGATATTAAGGAGACAAAAGGCAAGATGAGAGAAGAAAGAGAAGATTAGAAAATGTAGAAAAAAAGGAATCTATATTAGGGAAACGATTGAGAGTAAAGTCATTTAATGAAAGAAAAAGTGAGATAAGCGAAGAAAAGGGAAAAAAGAACGAATAAAAATCCAAAAATAATGAAGGAAAAAGCAAGATCAAATGGCTGGATGGAAGTAAAATTTGGAAGAAGGAGGAAGGGAGGAAAGACTGTAATGGAAGAAAAGGAGGAAGAGAGATGGAAGGACGAACGAGAAAAAAATGAAAAAGAAAGAATGTATGAATTGAAGTTCAAGGGTAATAACAAGCAAAATAGAGAAAAAAGAGAAAAAAGAGAGACCAAAAACAAAGGATAAAACCGCAAATGGAAAGAGAAAAAAGATAAAACAGAAAGGATGTAGGGAGAAATAGAAAGAGAAGCAAATGTCGAACAAAACTGGGAAAGAATGTATGAAAAGAAAAAAAAAGATGAAGAATCTCATGTGTAAAGATTGAGAAAAAGGCAAAGATGGAAAGAAAAATGAAGAGAAAAGGGGAGACAGGAAAAAGAAACAAAGATCGAACTAAAGAAGGGGGAAAATTTAAAGAAGAAAAAGCTGAGAAAAGGAGCGTATCTAAATAGATGGAAAAGGGAAGAACGAACGAAATGAGAAAGACATACAAGAAAAATATGATATGAAAAAAAAATGGTGGCCAAAGAACCCAATAATCAAAAGGCGAAAATTAATAAAGTGAAAGGCGCGAAAATAAATGTATAAAATATAACCCTACAAAAGAAGTAAATGTGAACAAAGACAACAAGAAAACAAAAAGAAAACAAATGTAATCTTCATCTCGTGTATTCAAATATTTGACAAAATGGCGTTATGACTCCAGTAGACTAATAAAGTACTCTCAACATATGAAAAAATTCCTGAGTGACAATATTCGATAGGATTTTTTGTTACTCTCAGACAAATTAGTTCCTTAGGAAAAGACTTCTGCTACTCAATTTGTCACATGTTTTACAAGTTTTTAAACACGCCTACATACTTTTACGCTAATATTTCACTGACTATTAACATTTTTATATGCATATCCAATAATACATCTAATCCTTTTCTTCCTCCGTCGAAATATATATATATGTGTGTGTGTGTGTGTGTGTGTGCGTGTTTGTGCGTGCATGCGTGCGCGCGTGCGCGTGTGTGTAAGAGCACATATATAAGTGGGGAGGATTGTAGTCAGTGGATCTTTGATATGGAATTCCTCAACTGTATCGCCGTAGCCCTGTTTCGGGTATATTGAAAAAAAAAGCAGGAAATATCTGTTGCTATGGCACTTCCAATCATTTTCACGTATACTTACATGAATATAACTGTTCCATATCCATCTTTATTATGTTGTAAAGGAAAACAAATTTTGAAAATACCATTTATTTTTCTGTTTATGTTGATGTGAGTCGAAGTAAGTTAAGTTTATATACATCCATTTTATGTGCTATATAGATAAATTCAAACTTTATTTACAGTATAGTTCCCATTTACGTCTATATTCAAGTGATAATTCTTTTTTATTTATGATAATACATAAGTTTTCTTGATATGCTTTTAATTTTTCTCTCCGGTGGGAAGCGTAAAATAAGCCTTAGTAATGTTAAACTTGACAGCTGTATCATAGAATTGAGATAATTTAAACATTCAATTCACATTTAAGCTTGAAGCAGAGTTAGGCAATAAACAGAATAATCCATGGGGGTAATATTCGATTTGCATTTACTTGAGAATCAAGGTAAAAAAAACAACAACGCGTATTCATATATAAATAAATTTGATGTTCGTGTCTTGTAAGTATTACTTGCTATGGGAAGAATTGGATTTGGGAAAAAAATTCCTTTCACTATCATGAAGCGTAAGAAGAAAGAAAGACCTGCAGACCATAGAGTAAAAAAGAAGGAGGGTGAAAAAAGGAAAAATACCAGGACTTAGCAATAGAGTTAAGGAAAATGTGGAACATGAAAACCAGGGTAGTACCGGTCATAGTGGGCGCACTAGGAACAGTCCCCAAAACGCTGAGGGAGAGACTGGAGGAGATCGGAATTAGGGGGAGGATAGAGACCGTACAGACCACAGCACTACTGGGAACTGCACGGATACTGAGGAAGGTGCTAGAGATATAAGTACTGCAACGAATAGTAGCTCTGTCATGATATGCGAAAGAGGGAGGAGACGTTAGCTGAAGACCTGAGGAGACTTATTGTCACTCAGCCTTCAGCGATAACCACTGGGCAACCGGTGTGAAACTGTAAATCGTAGAATTACTGCGACCTATGAGTACAAGGAGAGGAGGGCTGAAGACTTGAGGAGACTTGCTGTCACTCAAACTCCAGCGGTTACCGCCAGGCAACTGGTGTGAGATTCCAAATAATAATAATAATAATAATGATAATAATAATAATAATAATAATAATAATAATAATAATAAAAATAGTAATCTTATCATTCACCAAAAATTCATCCGTCTGTACGTACTTGCTTCCCACCCAAACTATTTGACATAAACCCATCAAATTTTCTGTGGGTACTAATTCAGTCATCGGATAATGTTTTCAGCAAATCAGCTTTTGAAAACCACACCGTAAAATATTTTTTTTGTGGGGTTAGATTAAGTTTGGGGTTCATTTACATGATAATTCATCTTGATAGATGATCTCTTACATTTTGATGGAGTAATAAATCAATTCGCAAAATCAAAATGTGACATAAGGTTGCGTTCCTTATTCAACAAGCTAAGATGTTTTTGACATTCCTCACATTGCAAAGTTTACTGGTTGTACATAGATATTTTGAATTGTGCTGCTTCGAATAATGTGAGTTTGATGCAATACGTTTCCAGTACATTTTTCCAAAAACACGAAATTTTGGGAACAAAGGTTATGTGGCTTATGTGGAAGGAACTTACATTTTCACTTTTAGGGGGCAAAATCGATTAGCAACTTTCATTGTTCACTTTTACGAGTAAAAATAGGAGTGAACTTTTTTCTCTTTCTTTTTCACATTTAAAGTTCAAAACTTAAGAGGAATTTGTTTTCTACTCTTAATGGTCTAAATCGACAAGGGACTTTTTTTTTCATTTCGAAGGGGCGAAATCAAGGAGATTATTTCTGCTCTTTAGGGTTAAAATTCAGGTGTAAAATTTGTTAGTCATTTCTCGAGGTCGAAATCAAAATCAAGAAGGAACTTTTATTTTATCTTTTCACACTAAGGGGTTTAAATCGAAAGGGATATTTTTATCACTTTTATGTGGTCGATATCCTAGATGAGATTTTCTTTTTATTCCTAGGGTCAAAATCGATGGGAATTTTCTTATTTCCATTTCAAGGTCAAAATTGAAAGTGAATTTATTTTTTTATTTTTTGTAGTCAAAATCGAGGGAAGCTTCTTTCGTCTGTCAGCGGTCAAAGTTGTGAGAAACGTATTTTTCTCTCTTTTTCAGAGTTCAGAATTGAAGAGTGATTTTTTTTTTCACTTTTATTGGTCTAAATTGAAAGGAAGCTGTTTCCCCTTTTTAGAATTAAACCACTCTTTGGGATATTAACCTAACTTCTTTTTAACAATAAGATCTCTTTGGGGGACATTGTTCCACTTTTTTTTCAAAAGTAAACCACAACGCCCCTTTTTGACTATTCTCCCCATTTTTCAACAATAACTTGCCTATCTTTTCAGTATTACCCCATTTAAATGTTAGCCCCTGTTTTTAACACTAGCCCCTATTTCTTATCATTCAAGCCCAAATTTACAACATTTTACCTCATCTTTAAATTTTTTTACCTTCTTCAACATCAGCCCTTTTTCTGGTTACATTATCTCCTACCCCACATTTTCAACTCCCTTTTTTTTTAATTTAGCCCCTGATATACCCTTTTTGTAATATCAACTCTCTTTGTACATTTGTTCAACTCCCTTACTTACATCATCCAAACACCCCTTTTTACATTCACCCCAACCTTTTCCAATATAAACCCCTAATCATGTATTCTCGTGGATTTCAGACAAAATCTAAAACTTTCGGTTTATAGAAGAAAAATAAAGGAATATTTAACTTCAATGGAATAAATTTGTCTGAGAGTATGCCTCACGATTAACATACATCTAGCCTGTGTACGAATTTGACATTTGCCATACATATGTACATGATGCAGTGCAGTGACGAGTCTAGAGCTTTTATGACGACCAGTTTTCGGGGAATTTGATAAAAAATGAATAAGACATTAAGAATTATAATCCTTTTACGTGGCAAATATGACAGAAACATGAACCTTGGGAGCGAGCAGTGTCGTAGTCTTGATAATGACGAATGCAAAGAAATAGAGAATAATATTCATGAACAGGGGCAACTGGATCCAAAATCGGTTTCATTGAATGTTCACATTATGTGATATATATATCCTGCACTAAGTAACATCGATTGTGATAATAACTGTTCCATTTTTATCAAGAAAATTAAAAAGAGAAGATCAATCATTTTTTTATCACTTTTCCATTTTATCACTGCTTGCCTCACCGGCCCAGCCCAAACCCCCATTTACAACTTCACCTCGGCCATTCGGCCATGAATGTCTTCTTTTCTGATGTGTAAAACCAGTGGGAACGGAACAGCATCGGACAAGATTTCGTCACCATTTCGGCCAAAGAAGTCCCTCAAGTCACCTCTGTGACCAGATCAGCGCTTAGATAAAGAAAAATTATGTATTTTTATTAACTGTCATCGCTTTTTGATCTTTTGTTTTAATGTTTTTATTCATTCCTCTCCGTCCCCCCCACCTTTTCCTTAGTTTTTATCTTTCCTTCCTTGTCTCTTCCTTGTCTTCTTTCCCCCTTTTTTTCTCCCTTCCTTCCTTCCTTCTTTCTTTCTTTTCTTCCTTCCTTCCTTCCTTTCCATCTTTCTTTTTCTCTTTCTTCACTCCTTCTTTTCCCCCTTCCCCTCTTTTCCTTCTACCCTACATTTTACTCCTTCTAATTCCTTTTTTCTATATAATCCTATCGTTCATTCTTACGCCTTGTTTTTTACTTCTGTTTTCAGTTTTTCTTCTCGATTTGCTCCTCAATGTCTTTGATTTCAATGTCGTGAATACATCAGACTTGATAATTTTAGACACTTAAATCTAAGACATAAATGAGAGAGCAGGTACAAAAAAAAATGATGCCATGACATCATGTCGTGTTAAGTCACGTTTACGAGACGAACCATCTTAACAATATCAAAACATGAGATTTTTTTTCAAAAGCAGTAGATATTTGTCAATGATTTCCAGCTATTTATCCAACCAACATGCGTCATTCATAATCATAAATAAATTTCAATCATGCATTCGTTTTTCTGTGGTTTATTGGTTAAAAGTGTTAACAGGAACTACGAATGAAAGAGTTGAAATTGGATGCGTAAGTTTGGAATAACATTGTATGGAACAATGAATTCTGTCTCGTTCACCTTTTAGATTTTCATGGTGCAAAGGAGTTTGACCCTTACGTAACCAAGCTTGATATTTCTATCTACTCTTTTTTTTTACCCCTCAATATGCTATTTCTTTTGAATCTCCATATCCTAGAAATAGTCTTAATCATTTCATTGCAATATCCCACGTGTGCTACTCAATCAACACGTAACTGTCAAAGAAAAATACCAAGTTTTTCGTTCACGAAATGACTAGCTATTATATTAGTTTGTGCGGTCGTTCTGTCAACTGTGCATCGGTTTTGTGGTCTTTTATGGAATACACAGTTCTACTAAATGTTACAAGGTCGATTTAGAAATTTAACTAAATACCCGTGGTAGCAAAGGTACGTATTTTTAAAATTTGGATTAGGTTGCTTACCCTGAAATTAAATGATCAAATTCTTAATTCACTGGGCTTGGCCACAGATCAAGTGTATAGAAATCAAATATGCATTTAACTTAGTCATTTGTTATAATCTCTTTCCCCAACACATACACACATACATATATACATATGCTCGGTGAAAATTAACTCCCTCTTAACTTTCGTATAAATTACTCTCCCTCTCTCTCTCTCTCTCTCTCTCTCTCTATCTATCGATCTCTCTCTCTCTCTCTCTCTCTCATTACATGCATATATATATATACATATATATATATATATATATATATATATATAAATATATATATATATATATATATATATATATATATATATATATATATATATATATA
Organism: Thysanoteuthis rhombus; assembly: GCA_963457665.1. Taxonomy (NCBI): domain Eukaryota; kingdom Metazoa; phylum Mollusca; class Cephalopoda; order Oegopsida; family Thysanoteuthidae; genus Thysanoteuthis; species Thysanoteuthis major. The sequence continues at coordinate 44,269,192 of OY735198.1, forward strand.
TATATATATATATACATAAACAGAAATTACTACGATCAATATAGATAGATAGATATATAGATATTGGAAGAAGAATGACATTAACACACGCATAAATACATACCTATATAGCACTTTTGCATCGTACTATTTATACCAGGTTTTGTTTTTCAAAAAATCCAATGTTATAATCGGTGTTCTGTAATCAATTTTCAATTTCCAAATGTATTTAGATTGAGTTGTTTTTTGTTTTTTTTTTATAGTCTTCGCTGTTGAATGGAAATCTGTGATTGTCCAATCTAATTTTGTATAGAGATTATAGAGAAGCTCCAATATGATATCCTGTGTCATTCGGACTCTCTTTGGTATTAAGTATAGCTCCATGCATTACTCTGACCTGATTGCATTTTCCTTCGATGGAAAAGTACTATTCATACTTGGAAGAAAAGCTTAATATAATTTGCTTCCTAAATGATCAGAAAATCTCAAATAGGAAAAACCGGTTAGTTACAAAATGTTGGCATAAAAGAAAATTTCCATCAAATGTCTTGATGCGAACGCCAGAGACATTAACATCAAAGATCAAAATTATTACCTAAATAAAACTCACACGTGGGTAGATTTTACATTTTTCTTTTTATATATATTAATGTATTGAAAAAAAAAACAATAGATCTTGAACAATGGCTTTATTTAACAAAGTGACTGTTAAAAATACAAATAGAACAAGCTAATCATTCCATGTAATTGGATCGCCGATTGCGTGACACACGAAGAGAACGTGTAATAACCAACGGTACATTTTCAAAATTTCAAAGGAACGAAACGCCAAAAAAAAAAAAAAGAGAAACGATATAACATCATTTCACTCGATTTGGGAGTATATTAAAAGTGCAAAATAGATTTGTTTTTGGAGAATATCACATATTTTTTCTCAATTATACAGCTCTTTTTATCAATAGTGAAAACTATATTTTTTAAATAGAAAATTTTTCCTAATATATAAATATATATTTATATATATATATATATATATATATATATGATTGAGTAGGGATTCGCTACATGATGAACCTTATCATTAACTCGATGAAGCCCTAAAAGGGCAGAAACAGAAAAGTATTTGTGTTACTAATCATTACACCATTATGTTTTAAGCTCTACTCTAAATCAACTTATGTTCAATGTTGAATGAATCGAGTACTTAAATCAATAAACCCAACACATCGGATATTGTATTAAATCATATTGTAAATATATATATATATATATATATATATATATATATATATATATATATATATATATATATATATATATATATATATTAGTGTTAAGTTGTAGTGCCTCTGGTAACAAGTACCCATTTCATCCCTGTAAGAGTGCTTCTCAGATCACAAGTCGAGAGAGCTTCATTATGAAAGACAGTTGGTGGTAACGAGATGTGATACAAATGCGCCTTGGGGAGTATTTTGATCAGAGACTTTAGACAGTTGATAGAGAAGAGAGGGAGGGTGGGATGTTACATTGTTGCTAACCAGAAAATTCATGTCAAGTAGATAACGTTCCCGATGACTTTAATAGAAGAGGTACAGAATTCGAGCCCAAATACAGTGAGAGTTCCGATATCATCTTATAATTCGTACCTCATTTTTATACAGGTGGAAAATCCAAAAACAAAACTTTGGTTTACAAGGTCAACCAATAGCAACAATGGATATGACATCTCTTCAGATAACTATGTTCCCCGTCACACTGCACGAATCGTACGGGAATGTTTTCGGGAACATGGAGAAATCCAATATGTTGCCCTAAACTATAGAATTCCCAGATATCAATTGCAGTGAGAAATAATGGGGTGTCTTAGACTCCTCAAGTTTATCACGCAGAACCTCCACCACGCTTTTGTAACAGATAAATTACCCGCTGTTAACGTGTTGGTTCCTATTCTCAGGAGAAACTTTTGAGTGCTGTTTATGCTGGCACATGAAGGGCCATCTTATTAGACAGGTGGTCACAATGATTTTCGCCCATCAATACATGTATATATATATGTATATATAATAATTAATAATCGAGTCGACCACAGATAGCTGTTCCGTCATATTACAACTCTTCAGTGTAGCTATAGACTATCCATTATCCTATCCAGTACCACGTGGTAGGATCTAAACTTCAGTTTAAGACCCTACACAGAACTGGACGGTCAGTATGATTGAATCTAAGAGAAATATTCACTTAAGCACTATTCCCCATCCACCAGAGTACTCTATTCCAAAGTTGGAAGAGCACTGCTATATATCTTATAATGAACGAGTTGCCTTACCCAAAGAGTGCTCAATCCTAAATAAGGGAGCGTTATATTTATATATATATATATATATATATATATATATATATATATATATATATGATTATAAATTTCGTTATCTTATATTGGAACTCTCGTTTGAAATGATCTCCTGTCGTTACAAGGTTATTACATCACTTGACCTAAACAACGTAAAAGTTATTTTGTGCCCCTGCACTACCGGTGGCCTTTTAGCTATTTGGTAAGAACAACGCTACCTTGAAGCAACCACCCTATTGGTTGCAATTTGGATTCTTGCGGCAGTTCCATTTTCTATAAACGTTGTCAAGGCCAAGTGATTTATTAAACGGGTATTTCGGATCATATGTACATTTTCTAATACATATATATTATAGAAATCTTTGATGCTTTTAAAGCTGAACATCAAAAAACCTTTTCAATGGATTTTTTGTTTCACTTCAGTCACTAATATCTGTCAACGTGTTCATCGTAATATTCCAAAGTGCTTTTCCCTCCATTTTCTGTATATTTTGATACTATTGTACAATGTATAAACTTGTCTCTTGTTGGGACCATCAGTTGTTTACCATGTTACCTTTTCAAGGATTTTAAAAAGGAAACAGTTATATTAAAATGGCACCCTAGCAGTTTTGGTCGAACACCTCTTCACCCTATTATATAGTTTATGACGTATATATTGTTTATCATTTTATATAAGGTATTTGCGCTCTGTATAGTGATATCATTTTATGCTACATATCTACCTTTGGAACCAGGCTTACTAACTTAGGTTACTATAAACGTTTTTAACGCTGAGGGATCAATAGGCATAACAACCGACATGACTCACTGCTTGTGTCATTTCTATTAAATGTTCACCTATGTGAATATCTAATTTGTAGGGTCAGTTTTAATTTCAGGCAGCATGCAAATCGACTTGCGATATCATCTTTAAGAATTTTAGTTACGCAAATAACTTCTTCGAATCGATTCTCTAGTAACATGTTCACCCAAATATATATATATATATATATATATATATATATATATATATATATATATATATATATATATATATATATATATTTAAAGGTGAAATATAGACATAGTGGATAGATAAAAGGTGCAATGTGTATATACGTAAATTGTCAGGTTTCCATTCAGATTATTAATTGAAATGTGAGCATGTACCCAAACTGAGAGCAAAATGAATCTGATACTTTTCAAAAACTTTATTTCAACATCCTTATCAATCTTTAAATTTGACGGATTTCGGGCCAAATTGTTCTGATTTCTTCCGCATAACTTCAAAATCTTCAATCTTCTACCAACTTTTTCCAATTTTGTACTTTTTGATTTTTGGTCAAAATACGGAATTCAATTTTGAAGATGTATGAGGATGTTAAAATATTTTGTTTTTAATTTACCAGAACCTTTTGCGTTCAATATATATATATATATATATATATATATATATATATATATATATATATATCTGACTGCATCTTCCAGGAGATTACTTGTTCATCTAATCAATATTTAAGCGGTAACAAATTCTATTTTATGTTCGTCTCCAAATGATCTTGCATTCCATCAAAACAAATATTTGACAGCAAATATTAAAATTTATTCGATAAAGACTTCGGGAAATTAACTTTAGATCAAGGGTAAAATTGGTTTTATGGACTTTTGTTTGGTATCAAAAAATCGGTTCTATAATTATTTTTTTTGTTTTTTTTTTTTTGCACTGAATCTTAATTTTGAAAGCAACAGATATCAGTTGCTAATTCTTGGTTAAGTAAAGTAGTTAGAGAAGAATGGTTAATCGTAGAAATTGTTCAATCACTTTCTTAACCGTCTCTTATCTTAACGCACCAGTTTGGCAAGATATGTGGTTTGGGGAAATCACGTAAGGAGACGAGGATTCATGCCTTTTTCTAAAAAATCTTGAAACGAAGAGAATTTAAATTCAGTTCGACAATTCCTTTTCCGTCTTACACTGTCCTGGATAACCATAGATAGTTATGAAAAGTAATAGATAAGGAGATAAATAAATAGATAAATAGATATGGAAAGTGATGAATAAGTAGTAATAGCTAGATAATGTATGCGTTCGGATATGTTTTATCTATGTAAACTGCCGATTCGAAATTGCATTTTACAGATCGCAATTGAATTTTATTTGCCTCTGATCTCGGAATGAGGGATGCTGCAGCGAGATCAAATTACGTCGTTACACGAAACAAACGATCCTCTCAATAACCTCTCTCCTTTTCATCAACTTCCTATTTTCTTCATTCATTCGAGCTCTCGGGATTCTATCTTCTTTTTAATATCTCATCATGAAGCGCGAATAGACGGAGAATGGTATTGACTTACGGATGATCATATCTTCTGGCCAATCTAATGGTGTCAATGCTCTAGAAAAAAGATCTTTCATGTATACTAATTAGATTACAAGCTACTTAGACTTCGGGAGGACACGAAAGAATGAACAAAAGCTTTGCACTAACGACTTCCTTTTTTATGGCACATATCCTGTTTCATATGATACATCTTTATTCAGAAAATGTTCGGGCGTACAAGCAAATCGATTACTCAGAGAATATATATATATATATATATATATATATATACATATATATATATATATATATATATATATATATATATATTGATATAGATATTGATATAGATATTGATATAGATATAGATATAGATATATACTGATATAGATATATATGTATATATATATATTTATATATATATATATATATTACGTATACATATATAGTAAAATACTACAAAACGCACACGTGCTCTCACACACAGAGGCAACGAACACGTACACAAACATACGCATATCAGCATATATGTGTGCGTGTGTGTGTGTGTGTGTGGCATTGAATTAGATATCCAGTGAAGATCAAATTCACTTTAACAGTAATAGTATGTGAGATCAGCATTGTAACCACTGAATGAGAAACCTAATAAGGCATATATATATATATATGTGTGTGTGTGTGTGTGTGTGTGTGTGTGTGTGTGTGTGTGTGTGTGCGTTTGTATAAAACTGACCGAACAGATTTAGTATTCATAAGGTTGAACACTCAATCGAAGTGACATGTAAAGTGACTCACATCTGTTATTACACTGGTCCCTAATCCTCAAATACCCTTTGAGGTACCCTTCAAAAGTAATCCCTGTTTCAAAAGAATAAATGATATGTTGTTTAAAATGATATCTATATACATTCATGATTATACCTTATATAAAATAACAGACACATTTAGTAGGACATAAGCTATATATAAGAATCGTAGCCGAGAGGGAGATGGTATTTACCCAACAAGGTTGGGGTGCTATGTTAATATGAATTGTTTTAAAATCCCCCGACACAATTACATGGTACACAACTGATGATCAAAAAAATTTACACATAGAATCATAATGATTGTATTAAGAGATATTAGGAAATGAGTTTTCAATGTGTTTAGATTCTAAAGCTATAAAGCTTCCTAGAAAAAAAATATATATATATATGCATATATATATATATATATATATATATATATATATATATATATATATATATATATATATATATATATATATATGAGATGACACCCAGAAGTTCTATAAATTTTGGAAGAAACTGGGCGGAACTGGTTACATTCATGCGTAATTTCGAAACAGAGTAATGATTATGAATCTATACTGAGTACTCGTGTTCAAGTGCGCTTGTAGACTATTAATGACGAACGTTTGACTGACAGTATAATGAGAGTATCAGCTGAACAAATTCAGATATCAAGAATCAAAACCATACAACGGACAGTGCAGTTGGTTTTTTTTATCAATTTATCTACACTTTTTTCTTGCGCAAACTTATTTCAGTAAGACAACCCCTGACTATCGAACATACAAAAATGTGTTGCTATATGAGACGAGCTTGGTAACCCTCGTGGAAATTGAGGCGCCGTCATTCACCTAACATTTACAAATCTCTCACAGAGCAGCGAACCCAACTTGATAACTTTTTTTAAAAACCTAAATATACTCGAAAGCATTATGGAAACGTGTCGTTGCCACAATATTTCCCGGTCCAAGTATTATATCAGCGACACGTTATTCCATCACATCGTTATAGCATTGTCATACAGGTTGGGTGGTCCCGTTGATGCCAAATTATGACTTGTTGTTATTAGTCATTTCAAAATGGTGTATCAGTTCGATACTAAGATTCTTTTTTCCTTCCAGGACAGGTTGTAGAAAGACTTTCTGACTAGACCTTATATTCAGGTACATTTTTTTCTTCTCCTTTCGTTTGAATAGATTTCGCAGCTGGACAACATAGCCACCAACGGTTCATTGTCCGTGAATTATGTTTAGTTTATCAAAACATCATTGTTCTTGAGCACATGACCTACAAGCCACACGTGACTCCCAACAACCTCTGCTTCTTCTAAAAATCTGAGTCAGTTTTGACACGAAGCCATTTTATTCGGTGGATGCTAAAGCAGAGACAATGGAGTTCTGGTAGAGTGACCAATGGGGAGTATCGGTATTGCCGTTTGTGAGTTCGAAAGAGAACAATATCAAGGGTGAGGGAGGGTGATTTGTCTCTATTCACTCGAAGAAATACGTCACAGGAGTTGTTTTTTTTTCAGGACGGCTCCTGTTGTGCGCTGATCTTATTCTATATTTGCATATAAGATATATGCAGGGAGATTACTGAGATGTTGCATTTTATTCACAAATTAGCATTCTTATTTAGACAGTATGACAATGTTTAACTGATTTAATAAGCCACGAGGTAGAACACGCGATCTCAATATTTTATTTGAAAAAAAAAGGTTCAAGAATAGACGTATCTGTGGCGTGCAGTTTTGTTCCTGCTGCGTTATGCCCAAGTTTATAGACATATTCCAGATTCTGTTTCGTGTATGTTGTCGTTTCTTCTCTTTTTCTTCCTCCTCCCTTTCATTTCTTCCCTTCGATTTCTTCCTTCACTTTTCTTTGCTCATCAGACTCTCTCCATAGATTATCCCTTACATTCATTCCTTATTTCATTTCGATATTTTTTTCTCTTCTTTGCCTTCGCCCTGCGACCTGCTCTGAATATGCTACCTTTCCTTTCGCCCTCTTTTTCTTTTTCTTTCTTTTCAATGTAAATCAGAGCTCACGAAAAGGTTTTCGTGATTTATACTGAACAAACTAAGTATCGTTCCTTTTTTTTACACGCCATTGACTTCAGCTTGACTGCCAGGGACGGCAAATCGAAACAGAACAGATGCAAAGTACGGAACATAATCCCAACAAAAGATTGACAGCCATTGATAATTGGCTTATCACTTGATGAACCTTTTTGAAGAGGAATGAACCAAGCAATTGTGGGAGATATTCCTCTTGAATATCATATCGAATTTTAAGAATAATTACATTTAATAACGTGCCTTATAAAATGGTAATTTTGTAATCTTTATTTTACCCATTTTCCCATTGATTTGACTGTCTGTCTGTTTATCTCACTCTGTTCATATTCAGAAATAGATTTTACTTTCAGTATGCTCCTACGGGTCTGTCTGTCAATCAAAATACCGCTCCTAACTAAGGGGTCGGGCTACTGACTTGCATCCATATTCGTATCTATTTATACATATATATCTCTTGGTTCGATTTTTACTCAGCCATGTGCCTGATCATGAAGAGCTTAATCAAGATTTGCACTTGAAAACATCTATTTTAGTATTGATTACAAGATTTGATTATATTTAATGCAAAAAAATATGGCCTTAAATAACCCCCCTCCAAAAAAAACTACATACGAAGAGTATCTTATAACAGCAGTTTGAAGCCATTCTATCCAGTATCAACAGATTACAAGACTCACAAAATACTTGCAAAATTATAAACTTGTGCCAGACAACCTCCTACATCTGTATGTATGCATGATCATTATACTTCCTGTAGGCAAAGCCTGTTGAAGCATCATTTTGCTTACGGTGCGTGGTACTCTTTAATGGTTACACATCTAGATACTGACCTGTCTGGACGTTGCTTAACCTCGGTGATCTTACAAAAAAAAACTGCATATCCAACAGATTTGGCCGTAATCCTTCAGTCTCAGGAAGAGACCCGCCAAAGCTAGTATTCATACCGAGTGCTTAGCGAAGAGACACTTTGGTATGACTAGGCAATAGATTAAATCACGGCCTACTGAACCTAAGGTGAGCTCTCTGCTGCCGGGCATCGATGACCGGTTCCCCTACTTGAAATCCACTAGAAATAAGTAATTTTCGTGCGCAGAAGTTTTTGCATAAAGATCGGGTCAACACAAATTGATTTAAAAGTAGATAGCAATTCGATCAGTGTGGCCCTTCTTTTTTTCTTTTTTTTCTTTTCACCCGGCGGTTTATATACCGTTTTCTTTACTTTTTTCATATATATCATTTTGCAAGGGATCGCTTTTCTTTATAACTCACCACTTTTGTTCTCTGATTCTAACTTGCTTGATAAGTTAATAAACAGGTATGATGTTTGGGGTAAGGCCCTTGATGGCACACGGATTTGTCTATGGAAGACCAGGGGCGTAGATATTTCATGATCAAAGGTATGACCCGTTTGACCGGTGGATTTTTTTCAAACGTGCCTTTGAATAGCAACGTCAGTCAGAGAAGAGAAAAGCCGACGGACGTTTCTGATTGGTCAATTTGATGATTCAAAAAAAAAACATGAGATAAACTTTACTGAAGGCGATTTCAACAATCCCTTCACTCTCTCTCTCTCTCTCTCTCTCTCTCTCTCTCTCTCTCTCTCTCTCTTTCTCTCTCTCTCTCTCATGGTATTAGATACATAAAACTAGTTGAACGTAATTTTATAAACTGTCTTGTTGTGACATTGCGTGTGTATGCAAAGCGTAATGTATTGAAATGTTTCTCTGTACGCATTTCTTGAGGAATCTTGACAATCACCTTTGTACGAATTTTTTTGTACTGATGAATGGTTAAATAACAACCTCTCAAGTACAAATTTAGTTTCACATGCATGTGAACACACATACACGTATATGAATGCATGATGGCATATGCACATATGCCTATATATATATATATATACATATATATATATGTGTATATATATATATAAACACAAATACACACATACACACACATATATATATATATATATATATATATATATATATATATATATATATATATATATATATATATATATATATATATACACACACATTTTTACTAACTTAAAAGCATTTAAAATAGTATTACAGCGTTATGACGTCGTCGATGTACCGGCAAATGTACTGGCGTTTTCCAAACTTTTTATATCTATCAGTTATCAAATACATTCGAATATACGGGTATGTGTGTGTGTGTGCATATTTGTATGTATGTGTGTATATATGTATTTATGTATGTATGTATGTATGTATGAACGCAGCAGTTTCTGTGTACATTGATGATGTCAATATATTTTGCACTTCCGACAGGCAATCGACTTCTTTCATTCACAAAGACGATGGATGGATTCAAAACTAACCGTCTTATGACAAAATCTGAACAAATCTTCTTTTAGATGAATTACTAGTGTCATTCAGGACGAATCAGTTCGAAGTATATATCAGATCGTCTTGAAGTGAATAAAATGAAAAATACCAGTTTAACTTGCACGAGCATAAGATAAATATATTGGGAACGATATGCAGAATCATCGACTGCAGTAAGTAGATTTCAGAAAGAAGATAGTGCAAGATCTGTGGTTGGAAAGAGATAGAGAAAGGCGGCAGAGATATCACACCTGTAATTAAATGAAGTCTGCTAATCGAAGCGTCTGATCAGAACGGTGTGTTAACGTACTTATTCCAGTCTACAGCACTAGAGGTTTGTTAGTACGCTACTTTGGTGGACGAGGTTTGTAAACTAATTGGAGCAATGATAATCTAACTAAATAGATACCACAGTCTTTTGTGTGTGTGTGTGTTTGTGTGTGTGTGTGTGTGTGTGTGTGTGTAGATGCCTGATTGCCTGTCACGCTATTCCAAACCGATACATGAAATTAAGTAAAACAACCGAGACCGGAATTAGTCCGCCAGACTTTGACCTTGGTAGACTGATGACATACACTTGAGCTGCTGCCGTTACAGAGATAACGTGGATCTGGATTTCAAGCCGGAAGTAGTGTTAGTCAGTCAGAGGTAAGGGAAGCGGATCTCGAAGCGCTGAGAATCGCTAAAGAGTTGGCAAAAATTAAAAACAAACAAAAAAAAGAACCGAAAATACGTTACCTGAAATGGTAAGTCACTTGGTCAGCTGATTACTGATGGATTAAAAAAAGCACACGATGGTCTGCAATGACAAAACATATATTGATTCAAAGTTTAATTCCATTTATTTGATATTTTATATCCATTGTCGGATTCACCCAAATGTATTACAAACGCAACCTTTTGTGTATCGGTAATATATTTTACTTTCTCTCATCATTGCTCATAAAACACATATACTAAGAAGAAAATGATACAACGATATACTTTTATCGTTGGCTCGCTCTTTATTTTCCGAATACGCTGTTCGATCGTTGCCGTACGATTATTCAAAGTTATGATTTTTAAAACAAGCAACTGAAAATTAGGATGTAGGTAAAAACCAATCAAAATTATCAATAATGCTACAATACTCCACCGAAAACAAATTCCTTTTTAAGATATCGTTGTATCAAAAACAAATATAAAAGTCTGCTGGGTCTCTATCAAAGACTTCAACAGCAAGTAATATCATTTATGAAGAGTTTAAAATCTGTGTCTGATTAACTAGTCCTCGAGGCTGAATGGTTGGTAGCAGCGAGACGTATACTTGAATCCCTCTGTCTAAATGAGAACAGTTCGATTCTCCCTGTAGGCTTGCTCTGCATTTTGTTATTACTCTATTCAATCATTGCCGTTGGATTACTGTGATAATTTTTAAAAAGTTGTGATAAAAAACAACAGAAAGTTAGGTTGAATGTATACACTAGTCATAAGAAAAAAAATCATGGTTCCTGCATTTGCTCAGTAAATTTTGGTTTCAATCCACCTATATTTCCGAATTATGTATACCTGTTGCTTTGACGACCATAATACAGAAGAGCTTATCACATATCAGTGTTTTCATATTGAGCCTATTAACATTCTGGTACCACTGAAGTTTGACCATTTCAGGTGGTAGCAAAATCTGGATTGGTTCTTGGACTATCTCTTTTGGGCCCCTTCTTCACACTTTTATTTTTAAATTGTGTGTAAGATTTCTGTTATTTAAAGTCATGGAGTTAATACTGTTATTGTTTTACTAAATACCAAAGCTACATCTTCACCTGTAGAGGTGAAAAATACTGTATATTTTTTTTTATTGGCCATGGTTTTCCATTCATACAACTTTAGATAGACTATATGTGAAACAATTTACTTCTTCAGCAATGTACTGCACACATACATGCACCCACCTGCGAAGCACTATATATATATACATATATATATATATATATATATATATATATATATATATATATATATATATATATGTGTGTGTGTGTGTGTGTGTGTGTGATTTAGCCATTACTAATCAAACATTTGATTTAAAATTTCTAATATAGACTTTATCATACCAAAAAGTATATCTTTAGTATTACGATGCAAGTAAAATAACTTTTGTTGAAATATGTGTTAGGTTTCAGTTCCCATTGTTACTGTTTTATTTCCTGTGTGATCGCCAAGTAAAAAGCTTTTTTGCATTTTCTATTTAAAGGGTAATTACACGATAGGGCTCTATGAATAAAATGAATTTTTGTGGGAGGTTGGACATTGAGATGGGACGGATTCTGGGGTGGATTCCGAACAATTGCTTCGATTCGGAGATTTTTTTTTTTTCTCCATTTTCCATACACTCGTGTGTACGCTCTTTACTATCCACACGGTATCTGCAAAGGTTCTCAGTGAATTTTAATGAAATTTAGCAGAGGATTCAGTTGACAGAGGTATGCAATCTAAGTGTGCTTTCTAGTTTCATGTGAAGGTTGTTCACGGGTTGGTTACTACAAATGATCAACAAGATAGACTGGACAATAGCACCGAAATATAAAGTAAAGGCATGAAGGAAGACAAACATTTAAATATTGTTTGACCTCCTTGGGTGGTACCAAAATCTGGTCTCGCCCCAAAACTACGAAAGGTCTCCGTACAGCAGTGGGCTCCCTACGGCTGCTACGGGTATATATATATATATATATATATATATATATATATATATATATATATATATATATATATGTGTGTGTGTGTGTGTGTGTATATCTATATATATATATATATATATATATATACATATATATATATGTGTTTATGTATATATATATATATATATATATATATATATATATATATATATATATATGAATATATGTATGTGTATGTGTGTGTGTGTGTGTGTGCATGTGTATGTGTTGCGCCAGAAAGTGGAAAATACAAGGTGTCCATAAAGTCTCTATCTTTTATTATTCTGTTCAAACAAAAATAGATAGCAATTTTATGGACACCTTGTATATTAGAATAACCTTTGTCTGGCTGTATAAAAGTGCATCGATTTTCATGTAGTTTTAATAAGCAACGAGAGAAACTTTCGTATTCACACATGGTGAATCGATTATGAACAACCCTCATCAGCCTTAGATAAACTCAGAGACTAAAAAAAAAAATAATATTAAAGTACAATTTGATATCATGCTGATCTAAGTCATTTTTTTTTATGTTAATGTCAGTAGAGACGGATTGACGATTGCCCTCATAGCCTTACGTATCATCGATCTACACATCTGATTGATTTTTCATTCGCATCAATAAAAATGTGAGCAAGGAATAAATGGAAATAGAGAGGGAAGAAGAGAGGAGAAAAGAAATGTGAAATGTTCGACAGAGATAGGTGGTGAACGGGAGAGCTTTGGTATGGGAGATGAACAGACGGACAGACAGACAGAGATAGAGACAGAAAGTCAGGAACAGCGCACCTGTAATTAGATGAAGTCTGCTAATCGAAGCGTCTGATCAGACTGGCGTGTTAACGTACTTATTCCAGTCTACAGCACTAGAGGTTTGCTAGTACGCCACTTGAGCGTAAATACACCAAACTGGAAAAGGAAGAACAATCATATATATATATATATATATATATATATATATATATATATATATATATATATATATATATATATATATATATATTCATTTATATAAAGAGCTGTGTCTGTTACACTCACATCCCAACTTTCTCTTCTTCTTTCTCCCCCTCTTATCAAACTACCGTACTTATTCATGTATAATGCATAAAATTTTATACAATGAAGAATGATAAAAAAAAATCCATAACATATATACGTATGTCATGGACCTTTCGCTACAAAATGTGGATATTGCATTATATTCGAGATCGTATTGTACTCGAGTAAATACGGTATCTAACTTCCCCCCCTTCCCCTCCCTACTCTAATATTCAACTAACTAACATAATTCCACCGATCCCTTTCACACTCTCTTCGTTCCCTCCTATCAATCTACTTGACTTTCCTCTGGTCTGCCCTCCCAAACTACCTAACTTTCTTTCCTCTTCCTTTCTTTCCATTCTCTTGTTTCATTACCCAACACTTTTCTTTCCTTTTCCTCCCTTCCCTAATTTTATTTCACCCTTTTCTACTCTTTTTTGTCTGTCCACTCTCTTTGATCCCACACCATGATCTTGTATAAGGATAAAGATGGTAACACAATTGAAAAAATCTATCTTTCTGCGTCCAAATTCGATAAAACTGAATGAATTTGAAAAAAAAAAGTAAGAGAATTATGTCTCAAAATAACAATAAAAAGGCTCAGCAGAGGGAATCTTATAAGTGACATGAATACTTGGGAAGCATCCATTGTGAAATATTACGAACCCTTCCTAAACTAGACAGGGGAAGAACTGGGAAATTCGGATAAGAGAACGAGAAGATTGATGATCAGGAAATAATAATGGTTGCAACCTTGAGATGACATTGAGAGACCTCGTGAACCGACAGTTCCGCAGAAGACACCTCAGACCGACAAATCGCTGCATGACACTTCTCTGCAAAGACAAAACAATGCACACACACACACACACACACACACACACACACACACATATATATATATATATATATATATATATAGCACAGATCAGTAATTCAATATTCAATATTCAATGTGTGATGTGTTTATATTATAAAGTGCTAAATGCCTCAAATAGGAAATCAAGTTGAAGTAGAGCTTTAAATGTATTCAAGTAATGAATTTGCTAAACCAACACGTTCATATTTTCACCCTGTTTGGGCTTCTTCAGGCGTATGGAAAAAACCTGGAGAAGTTCAAACAAGTAAGAAACATAAACGTCTTTGTATTGCAAATCCATTATTCTGATATATATATATATGTGTTTATTTCATTTTATTCCACTTTTGCCCTTTCTTCATTTTTGCTGTTATTTACTTTTAGAATATTACGTTTTATCAATTTTCCCCCTATCTCTCCAAAATATCCGCAACATATATATGTGTGTGTGTGTGTGTGTGTGTAAAAATAAGACAAATATTTGGTATTTTCTGTGCATATGTCCGAGAAGCCCCAAAGCAGCCGCGCGATAGAGGCTGTAAATTCATCAAAACGAGTGAATTGATCCCAAGAATAACATACGTCCCTGTGGGTCAATTTAAGAAAAATAACTTTTTCCTCTCTAATTTGTAAGTTTATATTCAAAAATTCATTTTTTTCCTTCAAGTACTTCAATCATGGCGACAATTATCCAGTGGTTAGAGTCGCAAAATAATTAGAAAAATCTTTTTCTTCTAATTTAATATGCTTTCATAATATCATACCTTCAAATCTCAAGGAAAATTGAGAAAAATGATTGGTTCTAGAGTTTGGCTTTTATTTACAATGCAATAATAAAACTGAACTGGAGGCTTACTTTCAATTGGTTGTAGGAGTTTCGTGGATGTATATTTTCCTTTCTCAGTGCAAGTTTGGTACTATCTTTTATAGAATATGACCCTAACCCGACAATAAAACATGTTTTCTTGAAAAAAACAACCTTTACCCTATCCCCAACTCGAACCCAAACGCGACAATAGAATATGGAAACAATTCTAATGTCTATTGACTTGCAAAATACGAATGCCAAGAGTGAGAATTGAAAAAAAAAATTTTTTTCAATCTTAGGAATGGCTGAGTGGTTCTGCCAAAAGATTAGCCGAAGACTTTGTGGGTTTGTTCAGGATTGTATGCGGGTCCAACATGGGCTGCGCTTACCAGTACAACCCATGTAGATTAGGTAAATACATAAGAACAACTATAGGGTGCACACGAGCGCATTCATTCATTCGAAAAAGGGAGAGAAACCCTTATCAATGGCAGCTCAATTCAAGTGGTTTAGAACGAACTTCTATTTAGTCACCACGTAAGGCACAGCATGAAACTCATTGTTGCCCATGGGAAGATAGAGATAAGAATGTCAATCATACAGTAAGTCAATGTAACAAAAATAATTAACAAAGAATAGAAAAATATAATGGTAAAATATGATTGAGTAGGGTTGATAGATCAGTGAGAAGCCAAAAGACGATGAAAATTTGGAAAATTGCTGAATACGAATGTGACAGTTGTACCCACCATTATCAGAGCACTGGAAGTAATTTACTCGAAATTCTCTTGAAAACCATATCTTAGGAATTGAAATCTAGACGACAGTTGCTGAAATAATCTTGACAACAAAGGACAGTGCCTGAGTGCTGAAATGACTTTCTTTCATTCGACCTCTAAGCCACCACTTACGTAGAAACCTAATAAGTACAAAATAACTACACAAGCAAGGTGAGGAATATCATCCATAGTAAGATATTCAGGGTCCTTCCTATACTGGATGAGAGAACAAATAGGCAGTTCGTTTGTTTGTTTGTTTGTTTGTATGCTTGGATATGATAACCTCAGATTAGTTGTGCGTATGTTTGAACATTGGGCTATATCATGTTAATGCTGACAGTTTCCTTTGTGAAGACTGTTTTTGCATTACGGCCAGACATCTCTCTGGAATAGAATTATAATTGTCTCGCAAATTTACAGGTGTTACTTAATTGCTTTTGGGGAAATTGACGTTTCTCTTCTGGGAATTTGAACTGATGTACACATATACTTATGCATATACATATTCATATATTTGTGTGTATGCGTGTGCCTGTGTGTATGTGGTTCATTTACAGAGAGATAGAACAACATTTTCGGAAGCACATAAGTATGAATGTGTACATATGCATATGCGTGTTAGAACGTATATATTCCCTGTAAATACTTATAGATACGTAATATATATATATATATATATATATATATATATATATATATATATATGTATATACATAAGTGTATGTATGTATGTATGCATATATATGAATAAATTTATATATGTATACATATGAAGAATTAAATTGGTTCACAGTTATTATTCCGCTTATATATATATATATATATATATATATATATATATATATATATATATATACATATATATATATATATATATATATATATATATATATATATATATATATATATATATATATATATATATATACCACTGTTTATATGTTTTTATTCTACATTTTAATGGACTTTTTCTGTTTCCTACATTTTTCGATTCTCCATTCTCCATTAACCCAATGCATATATATGTGTGTGTGTATTTGTGTGTGTGTGAGTGTGTGGTAACATGTGTATGAGCGTCTATATATGTGTACTTGATCGGTCTCATCATCTTTGAGTCCTTCTAAAGACACATACCCTGGAATGCACATACACACTCACATACACATACATACACACATACAAATTCAGACATACACGCACAAACGCACACGTGGGCAAGTGTGCAAAGACACAAACTTTAAAAAAAAAAAAGGTCGTTTTTTTTTCCAATTTTCTCTCCTCTTTCAGCGTTGGGATGTTTTCCAGTTCTCACTAATTGAATTTGAAATTGTTTTCAATTCGCCCTTAGGTTTTTTAGATACATTTACTTCCTAAAAGTGCGTATCAATGAATGCAAAGAAATATATATATATATATATATATATATATATATATATATATATATATGTGTGTGTGTGTGTGTGTGTGTGTGTGTGTGTGTGTGTGTGTGTGTGTGTGTGTGTGTGTGTGTGTGTGTGTGTGCGTGTCTATCTATGTTTTTTCTCCTATTGATTCATCTGTATATCTTTCCACCGTCTATGATTCAATCTGTTTACCTGCGTTCATTGAGTATACCTTTGGTACTGGGCTACAGATTTGAGATACCCAGTGAGGAACCAACGCTTTCCACTACTTATTGCTCTAGACTAGATTGATGTACTGTGATTACTTGGACCAACGCTTAGACTAGATTTATTTGCTGTAATGATTCAGACCAACATTTGAACTAGATTCATGTACTCTAATGACTTACACTAACACTTAGACTAGATTTATGTACTCTATTGATTCAGACCAACACTTACACTATATCGATCTGCTCTGCTAATTTGGACCCACACTCAAACTAGATCGGTGTTCTCTAATGATTTAGACCAATGCAAGACGTTCCTATTCATCTATCTATCCGTCTTACTCACTTATCTGGTTATCTATTTAGCTATCAGTCAGTCTTTTCATCTATTTCAGTTTATATATATATATATATATATATATATATATATATATATATATATTTATATATATATATATATATATATATATATAATTATATATATATATATATATATATATATATATATATATGTATGTATGTATATATATATATATATATATATGTACATATATCTTCCTATATCAGTCTGTTCCTATCTAACTCTCAATATACATGTTCATATCTATCTATCTATCCATCTATCTATCTATCTATCTATCCATCAATCTATCTATCTCTCCAGCTTAGATTGCCAATGCACTTTCTGTAAATCCGGTCTGCCCTGTTGACATACCATACATAGATTGATAGAGAGATAGAGAGATAGATGGTGTGTATGTGTTTGTATGCGTATTTCCTTTAATTCTTTTCTTTTACTGATTTTTTTTTTCTCTTCTCCCCTTCGGGGTTTGTGTACGAACTTCAAAGAGAAATGATGCATCAACTGATTTATTTTTGCGCTTCTGGTTGAGTTTTTGACACGAGTTTATTCTTAGTTCTCCTCAAATCAAATCTTCGACATTCAGCAATGCAATGCAACGAAACGGGCCCAGAGCGAACACTGACAATGAAAAATGGAATCAGTTGATCGAATTCAAATTCTGGTCGTAAGAAGCTGTTGCTTACTTTCCCCCCTGATGCCCCTTGGAAAGTTGTGAAACCATTTCACCTCATAGGATAGTTCAGTTTATCCCCTGATAATAGTATAACTCATTTCATTTTACTTAGCAAGTTGAAGGGCATTGCCGAATAACCGCTCCAGAAATGACAAGAAGGACATAGCATTTTATCCCGACGATCTATTTTGTCATGAGATAATTCGAATTGAATATCATAAGCAGTGAGTTTCAAGTTTATATGATGTAAGCTGAATTTTGTGTATGAAGGAAAAAAAAACATTATAAATGAGAGCATGTCGATGTTGTATATATTTTTTCCCGTTAAGTGCTTTCCTATGTTGCTTACTTTCTCCATCACGTATTTCTTTTTTTTCTTTGAAGCTAGAATCTTTCGCGGGCTTTATCTTCTAGCTTTCCAAGTTAACAGCAGTGCCACATTGAGAGCATCAGGGCGGATTGTATACTGCTTGGTGTGCATTCAATCAGTCAGTGGCCAAACGCAGGCGATAAAAAAAAAAATCTTTGATGCTATCTTGCAAGAATCATGTTACGTGAGAGGCATCTTCAAAGTGCATACTTCTCTCTCTCTCTCTCTCTCTCTCTCTCTCTCTATATATATATATATATATATATATATATATATGATAAGGCAAAAATATATGCACTTATGCACGCATGTATCAAGATGTATATATTTTAGAAAATATGTAATGCGAATATGCACACATGTTTTTTATGACCATATATTATCTATATTTTACGCCAGATTAATGAAATCATCTAATTTGCGAAATTACTGTTTTGTTTGGTTTGGTTTTGTTTTGTTTTTTCTTAAGTTCCATTCCAGTTCGATTATATTAGCTTTTGATTGAAGGAAATTGCTCTTCTACATTCTCGTTCACATTAAATGAACGTTTGATCAAATTAAAACTAGGTGCTTATGTAATTTTTGCAATGAAAAAATGAAAAATACCTATTAACTTATTTCTTGTAAAGTGTTAACTTTAATTTCATAATCTTTTAATCGAAAAAGAAGTTCTGTCGATTGATATATATATATATATATACATATATATATATACATTTTTAGAAAGAAATTTATTTATATATATATGTATGTATATTCATATATTAGAATGCATATGTATATAAATATGTATGTATAGATGTGTATACATATATGTATACATATATATATGTATAACGCTAATTTACGCATATGTGTATGCGTGTATGTGTGTAATGGACTTATGTTATATGAGATGAATATATATTTTCATGAATATATGGATATATATCCGTGAGGAAAATGTATATGGAATCATTCAACGGGAAATGTTTTACTTATGCATGAAACAAAACACCTGTGTGTTTTATAACAATGAGGACTTCCACTCGACGGTTGAAATTAGGCGGGATTGATATTTGGAAAAACTGACTAGTCCTCACACTAATATATATATATATATATATATATATATATATATATATATATATATATATATATATATATATATATATATATAAAAGAAACCAGGTGCAAGGTCCGTGGTTAAATAGAAAGGTTTGCCAGTAAGACATGGAAGGAATTACCACAATTGCAATCGTCATGGAAGGAGCTCAACTGGACATCTGTCTATATAAGAATTACAAAGATATATATTCTTTGAATACCCAGCCCAGCCTTTTTCCATATCGATCCCGATTGTGCTGATTTCAACGAAGTCTCACCGGCAAACCCCTTTTATATAATCCTTTCATTTTGTTCCACGTATCTGTTATGGATATATATTAGATAATAATACAAGTATAAAGACGAGTCCTTATGTATGGAGCCGAAATGTTAACATTCACTTGGTATATATTCTTGTAATTCTTATATATATACATATGCATTTATTGGTCGGGGATCCATGGCAGATTAACGGTCAGTAGAATCCTCGAAACTGTGCCATGGTAAACAGCCGATGAGAAGATCATCATTTAAAGATTCACCTGTAATTTATACGTCAAACATTGACCTTCTTGGCGCCTTTTGCTAACAGCCATGGAATTTATTTCTCTCCCTTTTCCCTTAATTCTTTTCTTCCCTAAGAAAACTGATTTTTTGGGAGGGGGTTCTTTTTTCAATTGAACGACTACCTTGCATTGCATACACGTTAGTCGGAGGATAATGCATAAACTTTTTTTTTTGAAAAGGAAAGCGAGGAGAGGGCCATATATATATATATATATATATATATATATATATATATATATATATATATATATATATACATATATATATATATATACATATATATATATATATATACATATATATATATATATATATATATATATATACATATATATATATATATATATACATATATATATATATATACATATATATATATATATATATACATATATATATATATATATATATACACATATATATATATATATATATACATATATATATATATATACATATATATATATATATATACATATATATATATATACATATATATATATATATATATACATATATATATATATACATATATATATATATATATATATATATATATATACATATATATATATATATATATATACATATATATATATATATATATATACATATATATATATATATATACATATATATATATATATATATATATATATATATATATATATATATATATATATATGCATATATTGCACACCATATATATATGCATATATTGCACACCATTTTCACCATGTTGGTTGGTCTGTTCAGAAGTCCTGCTGAACGGAACATTTAGTGTGATTTGAACCTGCATCAAGGTAAATTAACCATCACTCCAAGATAACACTTAGAGAACATGTGTGCAAATTTTGCTGACATACTGGAAATCAACACTTTTCAAAATTGCATAAAATTAGATTTAATCGTCGAAATCTTTGTGTCATTGTTAAGAAAGAAAAAATAGAGAAATATCTGTGATAAGAATTATATTTGTGTATATATCATTGGACAGGACATATTTTTGAAAGTAGCGTATAATGTTTAGACAATGTTAACGAAACATTTGGACTAGAAAAATTTCCAAGTTTTTATGCACATAACACATTGATTTTGAAAATTTGCTTGATTTTTGAAAAAAAAAATCTGCAGTCTTTTGTTGAAGTGGCCTATGTCGTTTTTAGCCACTGGCGAAATTCGCTACGGAAGATTTCTTTTTTCGGCTTTATATAGCCATAACAACGAATTATTCCTATCAATCTGAGTATTGAAAAACCGATTGAATATTTGCATAATTAAGATTTGAAGAGTTTGAGTATAGAAATAATTGAAGATTTGAAGAATTCGTGCATGAAAATGATTCATAACAACTTTATAAGTTTTTTGGGTTTTTTTAAAAATCATATATGCTCATTTATAGCAATGCAACTATTAAATTAATTTCATTGGCTACTTTTTTTATTTAATTCATCAATGGCAGCAGCAGTTGTAGCTTTTCAACGTCTGTCGTCGGACAAAGACTTATACCAGCTTTGGCTATCATTGGCGTAGCGGAGCCTTATACTTTTTTTACGTTTAGAAAAGCGACGTGATATGTTTCATAAGGAACGCGACAACACGACGACAACTTCTTCCCGAAACCTATTACCATCGCAGTCTATTAGTCATTGCAATCGTCATACGGCGTGTAGCAACACTTGGCCTGTTTCTTCATTACAAAGTACTACTACCTCGCGTTGTATTCTCTCCGACCGCACTGCCGGACGGTGGGAGGCGATGCTGAAATAGCCTCCAGCCCCTTACGGCCCTTACCCCACACACACATACACACCACCTTCGGAATCTGTGTTCTCTTCTTTTCCAATAATTTCCTTCTCGGCTGTATCTTCTACTCGTGTGTATGTCACTGGCGTTGGTACGGCGTTTGTTGTTGCTTGCATCCTCCATTGCCTGGAGGGAGATTCGGGATGAACAAATGGAAAAACAAAAGACCGATATATTTGTATCACGACGACGAGATGCCGTGTGTTAATAGGCGCGTAAGGTTCCGATCTAAAGACTACGAGCAGGGAACGAGATAGGGCAATAGAATTGTCACGCAACTACTATTATTATTATCATTATTATCATTATTATTACTGTTCTTGTTGTTGTTATTATTGTTGTTGCTGCTGCTGCTGTTGCTGCTGTTGCTACTGCTGCTGTTGTTGTTGTTGTTGTTGTTGTTGTTGTTGCATCACAGTTATTTCTGTTGATCTAAGGCACGTGATGACAAGGATATGTAAAGTTAGATAACAACACTTTGAGGTCGATAGATATATTACATAAACTGCATCATCCTATTATTATTATTATTATTATTATTATTATTATTATTATTATTATTATTAATCTGACTATATAAATGCCTTTGCACCCTTCACGGTGTAGGGGCAAGACGTAAGGATTGAAAGTCTCTAATATCGTCAGTCAGTCAAATACCTAGGAGGAAGCGGATGTCAAAGCAGCTGCAGTCGCTAGACAGACGGCCTAGGTTTTCTTTAAAACATGTCGCCCACTGGAAATAGTGGATCGCTTTGACAAGCAAATTACGGCTGGATTTTAAGTAAGTATGAGATGGGCTACAATTACAAAATGTCTATTAATTTATTTTTCAATATATATCACTGTACTTACATGAGTACAAAGCAGCTTCAAATATAATGCGACCCTCACTTTTTGTAGCAAGAAATCAATCATGTATTTTATCGTCTTATAACTACAAATCGAAAAATAAAAAGCACAAACATTTAATCTTGTATAATTCCTGCTTATATGCAGTAGCTTTTGGTTTGAATATACCTGAGGGTTAAAATCGTGTATATTTGCTGGTTTAGTACCATAAGGGAGTAAGAATATAACCCGTCATTTTCGACAGGTTCCATGTTAGTTGCACAAGGGAACCATGCAAACGATTTGGATTCAGCCCTGTTCACAAATGTTACCAGCACAAACTAGAAACTATCCCTGAAATTAAAAGCCACGAGTAACTCTGGGACCCCGACGTCCATAACGACTACCCCATCCAAGCTAGAAGACTAGATCTAGTGGATGTGCACTATGAAATGTGTACTTCGCGAATGATACACAGGGCTATGCCTGAAGACCACGGAGTAAATCAGAAAAAGAAATAAAAATCGAAAAGGTTCCGGAACTTTGTCTGGAAGCCGAGACAGGTGAGAAACATGAAGATTGAAGTAGTGCCAATGATAGCTAGCGCACTAAGAACATGATTGCTGTGGTCTGCAAGAATACTGAGGAGGGTGCTGGAAATATAAGACTAAAATTCTGTAGTCGTCAGCAATGACCTCAACAACTGGTATGGACATGGTATTAAAGGCGAGAAAAGCGTTGGAAGGTTTGTAAAGAACAAATCACAGCGCTGCTAGTCTATGTCAAGACTATGATAGAGAAGCTGGAGACATAAGGAGACTTACTGACACCCAGCCTTTCAAGCCGTTTAGAATTTTCCTGAAAACTTCTAATATTTGAAACTTTCTCCTAGGTCCTTTCAGAATGCATGCCAAATTTGGTTTGCCAGAACAAGTATTTACATGATTTTTATGGCGTGACAGTCAGTCAGAAACCTTTCACTTATGTGATACACACACACACACACACATATATATATATATATATATATATATATATATATATATATATATATATGAAATGCTTTGTTGTGGAGTAAGGCTTCAAAAACTCCTCCCGTAAATCAATATCACTGAGAAGTGAACTCGATTCACAACTGATGGTTCATATTTATAGCTTTGTGACAAATCTTAGCAACGCTTTTGTAAATACATATGATTTGAACAAAACAAAACAACTTAGCCGTTTTCTAGTGCAAAAATTACTATGACAAAAATTGCCGGAATGCTACCTTTCATTCAATTATGATTATTTCTTTAAAATTTAATCTAATTTTTATGTAATTCTTTCAAATCCTAATCAAAACGTCTGATAATATCTCCGTATTTGTGCCAGCATGCCTTCTGAACTAATTTGCAATCACAAGTGTCCATGCTATTTTTGCTCATATCATTGTTGTAATTGCAACATTATAGACGTTAATATCATTACTTCGACTCTTTCAGACGTTTTGGCCTCACGTTCAGGCAACATAAAACATAATTCTATTAATTCGACGTTTGTTTCATAACACACCTCTTTTTGTTGCCGCTACTCTTACTGCTATAGCTGACATTCTACTTATTAGTCGGTAATCATTTATTTTGATACTGCAAATGAGCTAGTCACTAGTATGGTTTTGTCCGTTCTATTATCATGATCGGAGTATTGGTTCTAGTTCGTTGTTTGGCTAACTGATATTGTAGCAGATAAATATCTGCTACTGACATAGATGATATAAAATGACGATAAAATTAGCACACCCTGAAAGACGCTAACTGAATAAGACTTGCGGATAGACAGCAATAATTTGGGGACGAGAAAACCTGGTGTTGAAATGTCAATATTAATCGAATTGAACCGTTTTCATCCACTTTCAACCTTAACAATAATTAGTGACTAATCGGCAGGAATACAATTCAAGCTATATATATATATATATATATATATATATATATATATATATATATATATATATATATATATAGGTATACATATATATATATATATATATATATATGTATATATATATATATATATATATATAGGTATATATATATGTGTACATATATATATATATATATGTATGTATGTATATATATATATGTATTTATATATGTATATATACATATGTGTATATATATATATATATATATGTATATATATATATATATATATATATATGCATAATATTGTTACACCCAATGAGGATCTAACCCATTATAGGTATTTACTGGACTTCGATTAATACAGCTCAAAGTCAGGGATGTGGCACTTCCAGGAAGGGTCAAACTCACTGCGGTAGTAATTGTCTGCGAGACAGAGCTGGCTAGCCACGACTCCTCGGGAGACGCCCTTCGCGTGATGTTATATGCTGTAGTGCAATAGGGTGTGATAAAATATAATGTAATGTAATTTATATTAGCTTATAGCGGCAGTCCACTCGCTCAGCGCTTAAACAGGCAGCACTATTGAACAGTGGTATTCGCTGGCCCGACTAAATAACTATGAAACCGAGAGACGGTAGCTGGAGTGCGCTGTGAGGAGAAAGAAGCAGTCACGCTCAGACTCGAAGCCAACGCAGCGGTAACGCAAAAGCAAACTATACACAGACGTATTGTAACATCTACTCATGTATAGTACGCAGGGTATTTGAATCTTAAATGCGAGAGAGTGCGTGGCCGCTATTCGGCTGCCGAAAGCCACTGATACTGAATTCGTTTTCCACTGTGTAGGTGATCCAATAGAATGGCCTGGTCTCAAATGTTTTCATAGTCAAGCAACTGTATCACAAATGTGCGGCGACTGTTCGTGGACTAACATACTCACTGAATACTCGAACAGAGCGCTTCCCCCCGCTCTCGCCCTAAAACATTTGGATCCGTCAAAAAGACCGTTTGCTGTACTGCAACGATGAGAGAGTACTCGCCTCAACAAGCCTGTGAAAATGAACTTAATATATATATATATATATATATATATATATATATATATATATATATATATATATATATATATATATATATATATATATATCAAATAGTAGAATGCGGATTCGCTACACAAACTAGCTCATGTTTCTGCCCTCTCCAGGCCTCATCAGAATTGGCTTTATATTATCAATATATTATTATCATATTATGTTATACTGCTCGCCTGATTTGTACCACATGTACTATGTATATATACATATATAAATATATATATGTGTGTGTATGTATATGTATATATATAATAATTATATATATATATATATATATATATATATATATATATATATATATATATATATATATATATATATATATATATATATATATATATATATATATATATATATATATATATATATATATATATATATATATATATATATATATATATATATATATATATATATATATATGTGTCTGTGTGCGTGTGTGTGTGTGTGTGTAAATACACCATTCAACTGACAACTAAATTCAACTGACAACTAAATTCATGACTGGCTTATATACCTAGTTTTCTTGTGTTTTTTTATACATTGCGCATCAAACAAATACTGATACCGACAGGGGGCGCCAATGGAAAACTTGATACGTTCTGTTGTTTTTTCTCACCGATCTGATCACATTTATTCCTATACATAGTTATGTATGGATTGATGCGAGCGAATGTGTTCAAGTTGATATGAGTTTTTACCATATTGGGATGCAGACTTCACTGTTACGTGAAAGCACTGATTGCTAATTATTGGGGAAGAATTCAAGCGAGAGGAGACTCCGAACCACACCAACTTTTAAAATCAGCATTTTAAGTCTTGTATTTTATTCGGGTTCAAACACAGACTACTCCCAATGAAACGCGAGTGGGGAAGCCACCAAGAAGGAATTGACTTATAGATAGTTAGATAAGATCAATAAATAGAGGACTTGGTAAACATGCAAATATATTGAAGGATACGAACAAACCAGTCCAGAAAGTTTGATTGATATGTACAGAGATGGATCGAAAGACAGATATAGAGGTACGATTTTACAAGATTTCATTAGTTTTGCAGCCTTCGTTCAGTGTTAAGCTTCTGGGGTTGCTTACGGTACCTGCTGTTCCTAAGTGGTCACCCATCAAAGTACTGAACACGCTCGTTGCTGCTCTACTTCTGATCAGGCGGGAACAGGCATGACTGGAACACCAGAGACTGATTCACAGATATGTATGAGAGTATAGATATTTGAAAAGGCATAAATAGCTCAGCATATACACAGAATGTTTTCGAATCACTGATTAGCACAGTGCGTAATCCAATTAGTTAATAGGGAAGAGATAATATTGCGCCAATAGTCAGAGTTTAAAGGAGCTGAATGCCCTGAGAATCAACATTCGAATTATCTAGGCTAGAGAAAAAAGACACCTGGTGCCTGTGGGAAAGATGTAACAATAACAGGCCTACGGTAGCCCCCCCCCATATATATATATATATATATATATATATATATATATATATATATATATATATATATATATAACAATGTACAAACATCGACATATAGATGCATATATATGTATATATCTATGGTAATGTTTAGTCATCCATGTGCATATATATATGTGTGTGTGTGTGTGTGTGAGGGAGTGATCATCCACATGACTGAGGATTGCTGCTAGTCTAAATAAGTTCATACGTGTGAAGTAAGGCATTGAAGCAAGAGTCTTTTTTCAGATCTCTGTACTTCAGGAGGTGCATGTGGGATTTGCAGGAACAGCCTTCATAGCAGTACTTTTTGTAAGCTGGCTTTGTGCACATCGAGATTTGAATGGGGCTCGTTCTATTACAGATGAGTTCTGTTTTTTCTTAGGATGATAGTAGTAGTAGTAGTAGTAGTAGTAGTAGTAGTAGTAGTAGTAGTAGTAGTAATGATGATAATAATAATAATAATGATGCAGCCTTAGCGGCAGTGCTTAGAAAACACCTTTACGGCACCTGTTATAACATTGACGGTGGGAAAGATTGATTTGACTGAGGGAGAGCTTCGATAAATAGATACGAAAACCTGGGGAAAAAGGTGACAATTCACAAAGCCAAGAGCCGGTATTGACGGACTGTACGCCCAAGGAAGAAAATGGGGGAAGTGGACTCTTAGCAATCGAGTATTCAGTGGCATTAAAAATAAACATCATTAACATAACACACCAATGAATGTTGAGAGCCAGAAACGAAAAGCTATGGGAGGGAGTTATCGTCGAATACGATGTGCCAAGAGATGAAAAAGAAGAAGCAGATCCGAGGAACAAGAGATACAATGTTGAAAAACAAGACCATACGCGAAAAATGGGCTGAAAGAGTCGATGGTATGGACCCGTAGGTATCTGATAGGCTCAATACAGCATATCTCTGACCTGTAACATAGAAGCAGGCAAAGGATCAGTCGTGAAATACCAATTGATATGCCTATCGTAATCTAAAAACAAAATCGTGAAACGAGTGTAGAGCCTGTAATGAATATTAGGAAACAGTAGAACACATTGTATCTGGCTGTCCAAAATTAGCACAGAAACCTAGTACCTTGAGAAGCATAAATCAGTGGCATCCACGGTTCATTGGAGTTTATGCAAAGAACAGGAAATTAGGGGGAGCATATATTTGAAACTGCATTGGAAATCGAGAGATTCAAATTACCCAATGATTTACTTCAATCGCCGACAGAAATGAATACCGGTAGAAGGCAAGATATT
>OY735198.1:44300776-44343276 GCA_963457665.1 Thysanoteuthis rhombus
ATAGATAGATAGATGGATAGATAGAAAGATACTACATACTAAGAGATCATTGGATATATGAACACGTATATGAATAGAATAACAGGATATTTCATGAGAATTGAACCGAAACAACCCGGTCGATATGGTAACTCCGTTAGTTTAATCCCCAATCCACTTCACACCTAACCTGATAAAGATAGATATGAAGAAAATAATCATAACTACATATCTAGCTCGCAAGCGAGCTACATTTTTATGATTCCCCCTGCGAAAGCTACATTTGTACTGGTAGCTGCGTGTTGCTGAATATGTACGCATACATATTGGGGATTTTTTAGCCACTTTTGTGGAAAATAAGGAATAAAAATGCAATGAAAAGCAAAACCGGCGCCGTATTTACATTTCAGGCTCTCTTGTTTATTGTCTTCGACTCTTTGGCCCTGGAAAAGAACTATAATAAAATAATATGAAATATCAAGCGCTTGGAATAAAGTCTCAATAAATGCATCAGCAGATTTGTTTCTTTTCACATCACTGTATCTTTTTTTTTTCTCCATTATCTAACTATATATTTATCTATGCATCTTTATTTACGTGTCCATTCTCTGTTTGTGGCAGTACCGTACCTGCAGTAACCAGTCTGTGTTTCTTTACTCATTTTTACTTGTCTTCTATTTCTGAAGATGGCATGTCGTTTTTATTTTCTCTCTCTTCTACTCCACTATATTATATCATTTAATTTTTTTTTGTGCTTTCCTTTTTACTCTTCTCTCTCATTTGTTTGTCTGTTTCTTTCTCTCTTTCTCTTTCATGAATTTAGCATACGTTATTCTTTTCTTTCTTTTCCTTCTCACTAGAATTGTTATTCTTTACCTCTTTTTTTTTTCAATTTTCATCACCGTCCTTCTCTCTCTCTTTTGATTGTCTGTTTCTTTTTCTTTCTTTCTTTCTTTCTTTCTTTCTTTCTTTCTTTCTTTCTTTCTTTCTTTCTTTCTTTCTTTCTCACTGCCATCAATTACCAAAGATAGCATAGCGTTGTTTTTTTCCTCCTTTCTCCATTCTAGTGCAATTTGCTTGATCTTTCTTCTTTCTTTTATTCTACTCTTCTGTATCCTCTTCTTTCTATCTTTCTTTCTTCCTCTCTTTCTTTCTTTTCTTTTCCTATCTATCTTTTCTCTCTCTATCTTTTTCTGTCTTCCATTTTTTCCCTCTTTCTTTCTGTCTTTCTTTCTTTCTTTCTGTCTAGTGGTTCTCAATGACTGAAAATACCATAGCACTATATTTTTTCTGTTTTTCCCTCAAGAAAAAATTTGTTCGTCTTTTTCTTTCTTTCTTTCATTTCAATCTCTTCCACACCTTTCTTCCTTTCTAAATTTCATTCCTTCTACCTTTATTCCTTCTTTTGTCCTTTTTTTTTCTTCCTCACAGTTCTCAATTATTGAAAATGGCATGGTGTTGTATTTTTCTGTTTTCCCCCTTCAGTAACTCTTACTCAACCTTTTTTCTTTCTTCCATTGAAATCTCCCCTACGTCCTATTCTTTCTTCTTTCTTTCTTTCTTTCTTTCCTTCTCCTTTTCTTTTCCAGAGTTCCCAATTACTGAAGCAAGCATAGCGTTATTGTCTTTCCTCTTACTTAAATCAATGCCGATCTCTCTCAGCTTTATTTTCTTATCTCCTTACTTCTTTCTTTCCTTTTCCTTTCTTTCTTATTCTTGTTAGTTTTTAGTCCTCCTCTGCATCTTCCTTTTCATCTTCTCCTCCTTTTTCTTTGCTGGTTCTTTTTTTTTTTTCCTCTCCCTTCCTTTCACGTTGATGAAGCTTGTCTGTAACCAATCAATCTTCGAGATTTTTTCATTAAAACCTTCCTCTTCGGATGAGAAATGTGACCCAAGATTAGTTCTGATCTCCCCCAACGACTCTCACAACGCCTACACTTGCCTCGGCTTGACAAAACCCGGCTTGCCTTCAACCGACAAGTGCGCTGAAACACTCACACCTTCACAACCCCCCCCCCCACACCAAAGAAGTACAGAAATAAATCCAACCATTACTATTAATAATACTGCTTGTTGTACTACAGGAATTAACCGCAGAGAATCTTCATTTTAAGCAGCAACGACAATAACAACTTAAGTACGACTATTTGCTGAATGAGATGAAATGATCCGACATTACGTTTTTTCTGTCTTTATTCAAACCAGATAACGAAAGTAGGAACAAAGGGTGTTTATCATAGAAGTGTCTTTATTTCCAAAAACAGGATTTCAGCTTTCAACGTGCAGTCTAATTTTCGCTTCTTCTTGCCCCCTTCTTATCTTTACAGTTTTCCCCCGGCAATCTATGAGCAGAGCGTTCATATGAGAACATTTCTTGAGCCTAAATGGCGTTAAGCGAAGAGGCGATTACTATCGATTTATATGGGATTTTTTCTGCGTTCCCTGACTCAAAAATATTGATGATGGTATATATTGCCCTTACACACGTAGTAACTGGTGGCTTCGACTGTTGATGGAATAACAGCTAATCTCGTCGGTATCCCAACACTCACTCGCGCATTCTCACTGATTTTACTCATGCCTTCGTCTTCCATTCTCTCATCAGAATTACAATTCTTTTAATCGTTTTTAAAGACATTTTTGGAAGCGTTTTATGACTGCAAGTTTTTTTGAATCGCTAACACTTCTTCTTCTTATTATTATTATTATCATTATCATTATTATTATTATTATTATTATTATTATTATTATTGTTATTATTATTGTTGTTGTTGTTGTTAGCAGCAGTAGCAGCAGCAAAAATATCGGGAGGTGGGCTTGATTATACCCAATTTGGTTGTCTTGACTTCAGATAGAGAGATCTTTTCTCAAGATGTTGAGTGTGCCAAGAAGTGCATACTTATCTTTCTTCATCCAGGACTTATCAAAGCAATCTCCTTGACCCCAACGCAGCTACTGTCTTTACCGACTCAACCTTGTCTGTGAGATTTTTGGTGACGATTCCCCGTGCAATAATTGATAAGGGAAAATTCATCAGTTTTATCCGTAGATTCGTTTGTTTTCATACTTGTTTTTGTTTTTTCACCCAGCCCCATACATCGTTGTTGTTAAGTCAGTTCCAAATTTTGTGTGTGTGTGTGTGTGTGTGTGTGTGTGTGGGTGTGTGTGTGTGTGTGTGTGTGTGTGTGTCATAACAGGTAAAGATTTGTAGTTATTCTATCTTCCTCATATTTCAAGGTTTGGAAGAGTTTGTCGGGTGGCTCTTTTTCAATGTTTATTTAATTGTTTCAGGTTTCGTAGAGAGAACTTTAAGTTTGTTGGACTTTTTCTCAATGTTTATTTAAATATATCTTTTTTTAGGTTTGTCAGAGTTCTTTTTCCATGTTTATTCAGTCAAGCATCTGTTACAGCAACCACACCTCCTTCCTTTTTGCGGGGGGACTCGGGGGGCAATCCTGATGTTTGAAATTGATGAATTCACAGTTTGTCTCGGGGGAAACATTTATTCTTTTTTCATTATTTTTGTTGTTTTTGTTATTGTTTTTGTTATTGTTGCTGTTTTTTTTTGGGGGGGGCAGGGGGTCGTCACTTCCTTCAACTGACCTCAGACCTCATTTTAGATGTTTGATTATCTATAAAATCTTTGTGACCAACAGCTAAAATCCATCTTTCAGGGAATAAATGAAACATTTTCCAAACTATAAATGACTTCAAACACAGCACACGCGATTCGTATGTCTCAATTCATAATAAAGGTCACAATCTTCAACTAATTGTCGTTTTTATACTATTTGATGTGTCATCAAACTCTACAAGTCCTCATGGTTCATGTCATTGAACAAAAATAATGTTCGGTGTTTGCTTTACCACAAGCTGTCATAAAGACCGTACACACTTTTTTCTCTCTTACACCCCAATAACCAGTACCTTTCCACACCCCAATGTCTGACGATTTAGCATAAAGTTTTATTATCACCATATTTTGGGTCTGAGGATGCTGATAGATTTATCCCATATTGATAAATGGTTATTGCCTCTTCGCTTTACACTATCTTGGCTTACAAAAGCCTTTTCCTTGTTAGGAATCCACTTCTGGATAACGGGTGAAATCAGTTTTCACGTTTATGCACAAGTCATGTGGTGTGCACAACTCTAGTGAAAAACTTCAGGAAAATGAAAGAAAATTGCGTTCATGATAGTTGATGCGGTTAAGCTTTATCTTAAGTAATATTCATGCTTCTTCTGGAGAGGAGCATGTTTTTGGAGGGTAATCAGTCCTTTTTTAGATTTTACCAACTTCACGAATTTTAGAAAATGTTTGAGAAATCTAATTCATACAAATCACTGTTTACTGCTCGTGTTTCATTTTCTTCACTCATCGCCTCGTGGTCATAGTATCGTTTTTTTTACGAAAACGGTAATTACAAGATTTTTCCAACCAAAGCCCTTATGTTTATAAAACAGCGATTTAAAACATGATTTTAGCGCTTGCTTTTTAAAGACGAATTCCTTCCTGATCAAACCGATCGTGTGCCTTAACAATTTTAATAATTTGTTTCATAAACAGTCAGATGAAATGTTTTTTTAAAAATTGCCTGTCTAAAATTTCATTAATGAGTTTCACCCGAGTTTGTCGGATGGGAAAGGCATCTAACTCCCAAAATATGCATTCATTAATAAGCCAAAAAGTATTAGTGCTAATTAGTCCCTAATTATTAGAATTACAAATAAATTGCTTTATCAATTGCTATGCTCTATAGCCTTTTGTCAGACTTGATTAACATCAGCATTGAGAGCATTATTCAGGCTCCAATCTAAATGACATTTGTTTTTAGCGATAGCATATTTGTTATCACTGCTCTGCGTTTTGTATCATCCATGGTTGATTTCGTAGAGTCTATACATCATAAAATCATCTCAATGGATTTCATTTGGACACATTCCTTTTCATTTGAAAATATGCCAATTACTGCATACGACAAGTGAAACTAATTGAAACAATTGCTAACACTTTATAAAACGTTGCTATTAGGAAACAGTTACATTAGGAACCATTAGACTGGGCTTTTTTTTAATAACAGAAAGTGAATATATGACGAATCTTTTTAAAGCATAAATGTTCTTTTTGGCATGATTACTGAGTGCAGTGAGCGAGAGGCGTGGATTTTTTTTTTTCGATTCTCGTTCCTGCTTGAATTTGGTCTTTTCTTCCTGCAAGACGGGTTGGTATTGTTCCAAGTGATCCAATTATCAGGAGAATAACAGTCGCTTTTAAAGTCCATTGTCTTGTTCGCATCTGTGCCATAAACTGAGGTGCATTTTTTTTCTCTCCTTTTCTTTCATCTATTTTGGTGATTAAATTTAATTTATTTTCCTTTTTCGTCTTCTTTCTCTAATCACTTTTTGACTTCTACATTTTTCATTTCTGCAAAAAATACTTTTTATCCTCTTCCTTCTTCTTCTTCTTCTTCTTCTTCTTTTTCTTCTTCTTCTTCTTTCTTTCTTTCTTTCTTTCTTTCTTTCCCTCTTTCATTCTTCACTCCCCTTCCTTCTTTCTTTTCCTCTCTTTCCATGACTCGCCTCAACTTTTTTATTTTCCCTTTTTCACCTTCTTTATCTCATCTTCCTTCCTTTCATTCTTCTTTCTTTTTCCCCACTTTCCTTCAATAATCTCCCGCCCTCCTTCATTTCCTTCTTCCTCTCTGATCATTCCTTCTTTAAGATCTTTTTCCAGTTTCCTGAACTGTATCTGTGAGTTGGATCCTCGCCAGTCATCACATTTTTAGCCCCTTCCCCCACTAAACATTACTAAATAATATCATCCTTACAAAATATTCCATACTTGTGGCCTTAGGCCAGTTTGGACCAAGTTTATAATATACTTTTAGCGCGCTATGGCGTAATGATTACAAAATTTGTCTCACTAATCATAACTACTGACAAGTGAGTTTGATCCTTACTAGGTGACCAATAATTGTGCAGAAACCAAATTGAGCTTGGTAAACACCTCCATTTTTAACCGCCTTTCTAAATGCGTTTCATTCAATAAATGAGCTAAAATCAATTTTTACAATTTTGTTCTTAAATCTCTGTTACTACTTGTTTTGTTTTTTTACATTCTAAGACAACGTTGAAGTGAGCTGCATAGACAGAAAATAGAGGTTTGATCTTCTGAGGATATTTAAATTCGTATCCCATAAATGTGGGAGCTTGTCTGACATAAGTGAGGCCTTTACTTTTTCTTAACAACATGCACCCAGCAGCAGAGGAAATTCAAATTTTGTTATATAGCTAGATTCTTCATCAGCCGACCTTTTCCACGCCTTGTTGTTTATTTTAAACCAAGTTAGAGATGTAATAATCTCAGGTTGTCCGAAGTATTTTGATTAGTAATTCCTTTTACTAATTTATCTTTTATGATTTTTATGATTGCTTTACTGTCTGGGTCGTTTTACGTTCTACAAGCGTTGAGCCAGCCCTATCGAACAAGATGGAGAAATTAGAAGAGAAACTAAGAGAAACTAATCAGAAAATCAATGATTAAAATACTTCATCTAAGAAATTTGGACAACTGAGTTAATCTATGCTCCAAATCATTCTAGTGTCTCTTTCTGGAAATCAGTCTACTTACCCGTTCCTTTCTGTTGCAATATTTTGATTCAATAATTTCTCTCTCTCTCTCTCTCTCTTTCTCTCTTTCTCTCTCTCTCTCTCTCTCTCTCTCTCTCTCTCTCTCTCTCTCTCTCTCTCTCTCATTTGTTCATTTATCATTGTTCACGGTCTCCTTTCCTTCTCTTTTTCTCCCTTTTAGTCACTTATGGGTCCTTCTCTTTTCTCTCCCTTAGTCATCTTTTTTTCCTTCCGAACGTGCGTGGATATATTCTTATATATGAATTTGGTTATTTGTAAAGATGTTTTTTCTTTATGCACGCCTGATAGTGGTAACGAAAAGGGTGCGACAAGTAAGAAAAAAACTGACATCAACACCAGCATTAGCATCAGCATAAACCATTATTGCTAGAGAGTTAACTAGCGAGCACTGGACTATTTGATTTTTATCAGATGAATTATTGTAAACCGTTGCTTCTCAAACTAGTGATTGAAACCACATACAGGGGGTCCGTATAGATTATAGTTCTTTTCTTTGCAGAAATGTTGAGAGTAATCACGCAACAACACTTCTTTTCAATATCTGTACGGATATTTACTTCTATTGATACTCATTGTGAAACGACTCAATGGTATTCGACAATTTTATCGATACAAATTTCTCTTCTGATACACTTTTTTACATAATAAACAGTGAACACCGTAAATGATTTTTCTGAATTTTTCTTGGGGAGGGTTAATTTGCTTTTAATGGTCAGTTATAGTGAGAGGATTCGACTAAAGACAAAGTGTATTATTGCGTATTACTTTAGTAACACTGAATGAGGGGTCACGAAAACATACATCTCATCGATCGCTAATCTCAAATGAAAAAAAAAGGTTTGAAAAGCCTTGCTGTCTACCTATATAATTCATTTTTAATCACCATATACTTTAATCTTGATTCTTTATTTGTTTTTCAAGTTATGATTTTTCTTGCAAGTAAAAGTAAAAGAGGCGTATTCAAATTTTATTTTTTTAAATATTTTTTTGTCCTTTCAATCGATCTCATCTCTGTTACCTTTTGTTTAGTGTAAGTTATGAAGAAAAGTAACTTTGGTTAGGGGTGCTATTTACGATGTAACGATCATGCTCAACTGGAAACTTACTTTGTGTCCATAGAACGGCCTTCTGATACAAAAAAAGAACGTTTTTCCAAATATGAATAAAAATGCAGAAATTCTCAGAACAAAACTTTCGTATAACTGACACAACGTCAGGGTCAAGGTCAGTGTAGTTACTTTATGGATAGCCATCCTCCTTAAAAACATTGTCTTCTTCATAAACTGTCACTTTCTAAAACGTAATGAAGGTATTATTCATTGATAGAAGTAAAGATTTTTTCTTTAAAAAAAAATCACATACAGTTTTTCAGTTTTAGTGGTTGAACGAATGTCAGACGTTTTAATCACAACCAAGAATCTACGACATTCTGTTAACAATGCAGTGAGAGTGTAAATAATATTTGTTGTATTGTATGAGAAGAAATACATTAAAGAACGTACTCTCTTCATTGTTATCAAGTTTTTAATTATTTTGCCCCAAAGGATGAGTATGTTACGTTCGTTTTGCACAAACATCCGCAGGAAAGATACATATATATATATATATATATATATATATATATATATATATATATATATATATATATAAAGTTATCATCAACAATACCATTATTAAAGTATCCCTTTGTATATCCTAGAAGTGCTCCAGTGTTGCTTGGAAGGATACAGATTCATCTAGGAAAATTAGGATACCGCGAAAGAGTTCAATATTTTTTGACAATTATGTCAGAAAGGGAAAATCGTATATAACTCATTACCAGTAAACTAAAATGTTTCAAATATGTTTTTGTTTTTTATGTTGTTGCTGTTTTTTTATGAATATTCCGGCCAACAGCTTTAAAAGAAAAGTATCTCAAAATCTTTGAATATTCCATTTCAAGTTTGAGTAAACAGCTATTCATGCTGTATAACTGCCATGTATTTCTCAGTCTGATTTGGTACACATAGTCACAATCATGGGGGACTTGACAGTTGTTCAGAAGACACTCCTTACCAGCCCCCAAAAGGAGGCTAATTCGCAGAAGGCCATCGCTGAAAGGGCTAATTGTTCAAAAAGTCCTGTATCGAAGCATATTCATATACTGGAAGAGAAAGATGTGATAGGAAAAGATACACAAGCAAAAGGGACTTGGAGGTATTGTCAAGTAGATTCATGAAATTAAGGGAGCTCCACAAGGTGTGGACAGATGCTGAAGTAAGTGCATCGAGCCACCATGCAAAGACGTGTTTAGTAAATGGACGACAAGCGTCACCATCTGAGTGTCAAGCCACTCCTGGAGAGACAACCTAAGAAACGTCTTACTTGGGTTAAGGAAAAGAAGAACTGGTCCGTTGCTCAGTGACCCGAAGTTCTCTTTTCAGATCGGAGTAAAACTTGCATTTCGTTTCGAAATCAAGTTCGCAGAGTCTAGAGTAAGGGTACGGTGAGGTCAATGTGAAATTTTCCGCGGTCAGCGATGGTTTGGGGTGCCATTACATCTGCTTTTGTTGGTCCACTGTGTTTCAAGTCCAAAATCAACACAGCCGTCTACCAGAAGATTTCAGAGTAGTGCATGCTTCTGTCTACTGACAAATTTTATGGAGATGCTGATTTCTTTTTCCAGTCAGATCTGACAACTGTCCATAGAGCCCAAACTATTTGTAACTGGGTTTGATGACCATGGTATTACTGTGCTTGATTAGCCTGCCAAGTCACTTGATCTGAACCCAATAGATTTTCTATGGGGTATTTTCAAGAAGATGATTAAAGACACCATCAGTACAGAACTGAAGACCACTAGCAAAGCAACCTGGGCTTTCATAACACCTCAACAGTGCCAGGGGGTAATCACCTCCAATTCACATCGCATTTATGCAGTAATTCGTGTAAAACTAGCCCCGACCAAATCTTGAGAGCATAATTGAAAATACTTTTCCGAATTTCGACATTTGTGTATCATAAATCCATTTTTTATTAATCTTATGAAATATTCTGAAATTTTGAAATACTGGATTTTCTACTTTTATGGCCTGTAAGCCGTCATCATCAAAATCAAAACAAAAAAAAGGCTTGAAATATTTCACTTTGTTTGTAATGAATGTGAAATATATGGAAGTTTCACTTTTTGAATTAAATTACGGAAAAAATGTTATTCAATTATTTGAGATACCCCCGCGTTTGCGATTTTTTTTTTCTCCCGAACAAACTTTTAACTCTGACAAATTTATATTTCTTTACATATTTCTTTATATTTCTTCATATAGCAAAACACTAATCAAATCCAGAAGATACCAATTTGATCAATATCCATATGCTTCTAAAAGAAATTTCTTGTGTTTTTAAAAGCTTGCATAATTTTGATACCTAGAAAAGAAGTTAAAAATCCTCTATTTCTTTGTGATCTCAAATTTTTAAATACTCTGGTAACACGTTGGTGATACGTTGAAAAGGGAAATTTGCACATTTTAACCCGGTGTGACCTCAAAATTCTGTCAAGAAAAATTAGGTTTACGACAGTTTTTCAAATTCTATATCCTTTTCCATGAAAAATTTAGTTTTTTTTTTCGTTCGTTTATTTTGTTTTCTAGAAAAATGATCTAATTTGGAAATTTACTCATGGTATGGAGTTGATCAATTATATTATACTGTACCCTATAAATGGTTTGATATCCACAATTCGTTTATATCGTCTTCATGAGAAGAATATTTGACTTTTAAAATCTTGGGATAGTCAAAAACATTTCCTACTTCATAAATTAATGGTATTTGCTTAAATTTTTGCAATTCCAGCCTACAAATAATTTTCATACGATCACTACTGTTGGATAACCAGGAACATATATATATATATATATATATATATATATATATATATATATATATATATATATATATATATATATATATATATATGTGTGTGTGTGTGTGTGTGTGTGTGTGTGTGTGTGTGTGTGAAAATATATATTATGAATGACTTGACTTTATTAATATGTTTTTAACAAAATCTCTCTTTTCGTTGTCTTTCAGGTAAGTGCCATTTGCAACCCGACGATTCCGCTCCATACGACCCGTTCAATTAATGGTATCTGACATTTTACTTTAAAACTTAACGTACATATATCTGAATGTGAGAATATCATTTATATTCAATGATTGTATTTGCACCGTCACAATGTTGCATTTATTTTCTAATGACAATCCAAGGTTTACCACGGCAGATGTAGATCTCCTCTGAAAATGAAGTACTCGGCAAAATGCGACTGATTTAATTGGTAGTAAAATCAATTTACAATTGTTCATTCCGTCCAGAAATCATAATCACATTGTGGAATTGACTGATTTATTGCTGAATCAGGTGTTTCACGCTCAGAAGTTTATAGCTTATTCGTAATTAAACTACATATATACTGAAGTATTTTATACCATGCGTATTCTTCAAATGCATTCTATTTTGTTATTAGAGCTAATTTCTTGGTGTC
The DNA here is from genome assembly GCA_963457665.1 of Thysanoteuthis rhombus. NCBI lineage: Eukaryota > Metazoa > Mollusca > Cephalopoda > Oegopsida > Thysanoteuthidae > Thysanoteuthis > Thysanoteuthis major. The sequence goes on from OY735198.1 coordinate 44,311,927, forward strand.
CAGCAACTATGAATTTTTTTTTTGTAATAGTTAATTTGATGCTTTTCTGTAATTCTTACACTCAAGAGCTTTCTATAAGATTCTCTGAAAATGCTGAAAGGTTCTTTGCTTGTGTCAGAAGGAAAAAAAACATCGTTGCTTGGAGCAAAACTGGGCGCTGATGGCACTCCAAGATACCCCCGTGTGCTGCAAAGCCTTATTCTACAAAATAAAGGGAAACCCCTGTCTATCAATGTAATCCTCAACTTTTCGGGAAATCGTTAAGCACAAAAACGAGCAAATATAGGTTTCTGAGTTGAGTAAATGATGAATAGTAAGAGATGCTCTCGAAAATCCATCAAAGGTTATTGAAAAAATTGCCGAAACAACAAGCTAGATCCAGCTGGTAAAAAAAATTTCTGTTTACAACATCTTTGCCAGTGACAAATATCAAACTGTTGTGAGCTGAGCCGAAACTGTTTCGCATAAACGGCACAAAGCCAGACGCCAACGGGCAGTGAGGATCCTCAAAGAGCGTCCTGATCTGCAAAATGTTACATGGATAGACGGAAAGCGCTCCGATCCTAACTACTACAGCTTTTTTGACACGTTCTTCGACGAGAAATACCGAGAAAGGTTGCTTGTAGAATCGTTGATGGGGGAATAATGGTCTGTGATTATTCTGCTGGTTGTGGAGCACGCTGTTTAGTTGCTGTTAACGAATTTTTAACAGTACTCAAGTACCAAGAGATGCAAGAGCACAGACTGATCCTAATAAATATCAATAGAGAAGAAAGGGAAAGGTTGATCTTTCAGTAAGACAATGCGAGTAGCTATTCTGCAAAGACAACTGTTTCATAACTCAACGACCGCTTTTCATCAGTAATGAAGTGGTCTGCTTTGTCCCAAGACTTCAATCCCGTATAAAAAGTTCGAGGAATAATTTGCAAGAGATGTGTACGCGGGAAACACCCAATATTCATTCAATTCCTGAGGAGCTGGAACAGGATGCATGACAGAAAATTTCTAAATATACTCTCTATAAATTGGCAAACTCGGTAATAGACCGTGTCATTCAGGCTTTGAAAGATATAGGTGCAGTCATAAAGTATAAACTCTTTGCTAAATGATATTTTTGTTGATAGACACTATTTACTTTTGAAGTGTTTTCATAATTACTGGACACCATGTTTTATTGAGAAGGAAAAAAAAGTACTTGAAAATGACTTTAAAACATCTTTAAAAAGTGTGACTCGTTATTAAACAAATTCCACAAAAATTTGAAAGATTGGCTGTGTTTTCAACATTTCTGTGCGGAAATTATACAGCTATACCCGTATTCAGATGTGAAATAATGTTTGGGCCCAACTTTCACTTTTACTATCGATGAAACAAGAGACCTCACGAGAACCTACTGATCACTTCCAGATATGTTGAGCTAGCACTTAGGCAAACTACACCCCCGAAACTACCATCCTTCCCTAGTATTGTTTGTATCAGCAGAAAAAATCAATCACACTTTCAGTTAACATTGATAGGGTTAGGGGTTTTTTGTGAGTCTAAACCAAAACTATCCTCCATAATTTATAGTAAAGAAGCCTAAAAACAAAAAAATTGACTTTTCAAATTCTAATTTGATCTATGGTTGGATCATGAGAGAATGATATGCATTCGGTACTCTGAGACGAGCGGACAGCAGGTTTTCTACTTATATATATATATATATAGATATATATATATATATATATATATATATATATATATATATATACTACCTTTATATGCCATATACAGAAAAGCTTCAAAATCTCCTCTTGAGTGAATTCTGATTGTAATTTGTCTGCTGGGTTCCAGGAAAATATATAAATTTATTGTAGGAGGCCACTGTTAGATATTTTTGTTTTTACGTTATTTTTTCATTAACTTAATCTGTGTTTTTCTGTCTGTCTTTTGGCTGTATCAATATATTCAAATGTTTTGAATACGTTTCAATGAAATAGCGTTCGGAGAATCGATTACATTTTGGGGATACATCTGTGATTTTTCACAATTACTTCCTTTACATCATAGTTATATGTTTGTTCACACGAGATTTCTAAAAGTTCTCAACGAATTTCACTGACATTTTTCGTAAGGGTAAGCACTAGGCTAAGCATGGATTGATTGAATTTTGTGGCATATTCGGGACTTTTTTTTTTACAGTTACCTTCCCTTCACTCTAGCTATATATATATAAATCGAATGTCATTCAATAGCAATAACAATGGCTTCGGCAAACGAATGCGCTCTCTGAATGTTGGCTAGTTTCTCTATAGATTTCCTTTACCATTCATCTTTCGCTGATAGCTCTCTTTAGTCTACTTCCTTACTCCCCCCAGAATACATCTTCTTATTTCCTGCTTCAATAGTTAACATAAAATTATAAAAATGTGAGTATTTACGAAAATATGCTGAATTTTTCGCCGAATTACACACGGACGCATGCGTTGATTTCCACGCACATCGCTGCTGATATTAGTGTGGTGTGCGTCTGTACGCCTCTTAGCGCGTACGTTCGCTTGTTAAATGATGTGAGGCCTCGAAATTTCACACTTACTTGAATGCAGTCGGTCGGACGAATCTTGTGATATAAATGCATACAGAACTTTTATTTTTGCAGTGGGTTTAGTGAGGCATGCACTGAGATATTAGCGATGTACACCTTCACTAATTCAAAACTGTAATGCTCCTTGTAGCGCGTAATATTTTTGCAACAGTTAACATGACTATTTACGCTCCCAAATGTATGGAGTAGAATTGAGACATGCAGACGAGAACAATATCATCTCGTATAGCAGCAAACGTGGCAGCATTCTATGACCGATATTATTTTTTACTTTGATTCCCTTATTTGCTGCCAAATATGTGGGGTTTTTTCTGACATTGTAACTCCCGTGTTGGGTTTTTCTCGTAAAAATTGATGAAAATAGAAAAGTCTCCGTGGCATGCTTAACAGCGTTTTATTTTCATACATATCATCTGATATGGACAGCAGGATGTGAAATAGATGTAATATGTACATCTTGAAAGTTCTATCTGAACATGACCACCTTACATTCGATATATTCCTATCTACTCACACGTCCATTTTTTTTTTGTGTGTGTTCTGGTATCATGTTTTATATTTCCTTTGAGATTTTGCCATCGTACCAAAGTATGAAACACTATCGTAAGTCTAATTATCACGTCCGTGGCACTGGACTGACGACCTGCAGCCAATAGGTCAAAGAATAAGTTGGCATCTCCTATATGATTGGATTTATAAACAGCGGACGAACTTGAAAATGATATGCTTGTTTGCAAAATCTGAGCCATTCAGCTATCCACTATTATGGCTGTACGATGAAAGATTTGTTTGAAAACTATATCTTTTTTTTTTTGTATATGCTTCGAAAATGTTAACTTGATTTTAGAACCATGTAAAATGACGTAAAACAGAGCAAATTAGAGACGCTAAAGCGCTTTCTATGAATTTAAGCGAAAATCTTGTGATTAGAAAACGTCAAGCAAAAATCCAGTTTTCATGTTGGTCCACTTGGCTGGCTATGTAAACTTCATTTTTCTTTTAATGATTCCCTCACTAAAATGGGTTTTGTAGTGGCGGGGATCAATTTACAATGTGAGTTTATGATGAATTAGTCACTCGCTTGTGTCCGCTTGTCTTTTGGATATTTGAACTTTTCAGAGATCAATCAGAAGGCCAGAGAAGTAACTTATCTATTGTTCATCCCAATCTTGAACTTCTGATTGATCCCCCCCAACATCAAGGATATTGATCACGTGACAGTTTCTGTCGGGTGACTAACCAGACCAGCAATCATGACTAGGTTTCATCTTTCTAATTATCACAACTTTCAGGTCGTTTTCAAATTTTACATTTAACTCGCCTGCATGGAGAGAAAATAAAGAATAAATATCTTATCCACGCTGATTACTCAAGAGTCAGAAAATTAAAACAACCTGAGGGTCTCAATAAAAAAAAGCAGCAGAATAAGATTGAAAAAAAAGCTTCTCAAAAATTGATAAATGATAATGATTAGAAGACAACGGTACTGCTGTGCAATTACGACGAAAGGAAGGCTAGAGACTTGAGGAGACTTACTGATACTCAGTCTTCAGCGATGACTACCGGACAACTGGTGCGAAAATATTTTTTGTGGACAAAGAGAGAGCTTCATTCAATGGACCGATGAACGATGCAGCTTATGATAATGCACAAGGTTCTGCACCCCATACGTGACACACCCAAACTGTATGTGGAGATGAAAGGAGGTGGTAGAAGACTTATCAGCATGAAAGACAGTGTCTAAAACGTCAAATTAGGGTTAGAAAAGTATGTGCAAGCAAGCAGTGAAACCATTATAATAAAGCGTCCGAAGCAGTGCAACAAACGAAAGACAAGTGATAGACAAAGGAGTAGCAAAGCAGACAACCAAGAAAGGAAATGGGAATAGGAGAAAACTACATGGGGAATTCAAAAGACGTATACGAATTGTACTAGACAAGAGATCATGAACATGGCAATACAAATGGAACCAGACGAGAGAACTAGAATCACTGATAATGGCAGTCCACAACAAATGCATTAGGACGAACTACATCAAGGCGGAAACCGACAAACGAAAATGCCATCTAGAGAAAAGGACGGGACTGTAAATCACATAACCAGTGAAAGTACTAAACCTGGCCAAGAAATAGTATAAATACAGTCACAACATGGCAATTATACCCTGGGAACTAAGTAAACGACTGAGATTCGGCCATACAGACAAATGCTATCAGCATAAACCGGAGACAGCTCTGGAAAATAGAAGCCACAATTTACTCTGGGACCCAGACGTCCAAGCCGACCAACCGATCTAAGCGAGAAAACCAGACCCGGTGGTCGTGGACAAGGGAAATGAAATCTGTCAAATAATGGACGTGGTTCTACCTGAAAGAGAGTGAAAAGCTAGGGAAATACCAGCACTTGGCAAGAGAACTGTATGAAGTGTGGAACGCGCAAAAGACATCACTACTGTGATCTGCACGGATACTGATGAGAGTACTACGGTCTCCAGTTGTCAGTAATGGCGCCGATATGGTATTTGAGGACGATATGAAAGTAGTGCCGGAGATTTTAAGTTACTCAGCCTTCAGCAGCGTTTACTAAAGGACTGGTGAGAAGCAGCAAACAACAGCAGCAGTAGCATATCACAACTACTACTATAACACTAACAAAAATTGGAAACAACTATGCACGTACAAACGTACGCTGAGATTACTCAAAAATCAGTCATTTTCAAAGACGATATTCAACAAATATATTAATTAGCACACGATGCATTGAAGGGTCGAGTTTGAAATTGTTTGGATCAACAGTTTTCGAGAAATTCAATAAAAAAAAAATAAATATTCACCTCTTTTTGAATGACTAATAATGGTTAACAATTTTACTCATCTCATAGAAATTTAAATGTATCTGTGATTTTCTTTCACTGGAATCAACGAGTAAATGAATAAATAACATCTAGTCGAGGATCACTTCAAATGCATACTGTAATAAGTATCTGTGATATGGAAGTTGTCCCAATAGATTGTCTTTCTTGGGTTTTGTTGTCCGAGATGGACGTTTTAACTACTTCGCCAGGGCGCTAATGCCCACGTTCCACACACACTATCATCCATGCTGACGCTTCCCGAAAGAAAGAGATGCTTGATACATTTTTAAATCAGTATAGCCACAGAGAATAGCTTCCCCAGCTTTTTACAGTAACTGACATCCTGATCTATAATCCCCCATCTAGGTAGTGACCAGGCTTTACGTTGCTCAACTTTGGTGATCGTACAGGAACCGGTATATCCAACACAGTTTGGTCGGCTTTTTCTAAAAAGATTCTTTCAATAGATTATCATATCAGTATTCCATGTGTCCAATCTGTATTGTTATGAAAAGATTGGAAATGGCGTAGCCCTTATCAACGTAAAAACTCCTTTTCTCACTTCAATACCCTGTATTGATTTTTCTTGCTATTCCAACAAAACGATGTGGACGTGTTAGTATCAGTTTAAACGCGCGCCTTTGCAGAAATGCTATAATGTAGACGAACAAAAATGTATGTGTGTACAGTCGAACTTGCTAAATGGAAATCTTAACGATATAACTGATATCGTTTTTTTTTTTAAAGAATTTCGTTCATATTATAGTAAGCGCAAGGTAGCGTAGCGGGATGGGAGAGAAGGAGGGACATAGAGCAAGACGAATAGAGGGAGAGGGAGAGAGAGAGAAAGAGAGGAAGAAAGAGAGTGAGTGGGAGAGAGAGAATCAGTCGTAGAAAGATATAGATTATCAGAAAGATAGAAAAGATAGATGCAGATACGTAGAGGATTATGTACAGGCAGACTCTTCCTCCAGAGACATAAGTAATGACCATGAAAGAGAGGAGGAAAGAAAGATGGATAGAAAGAAGATATGGAAGTAGAACAAATCAGATAGATAGATGGATAGATGGATAGAAACTGACTGAGATAGATAGATAGATAGATAGATAGATAGATAGATAGATAGATTGATAGATAGATAGATAGATAGATAGATAGAAACTGACTGAGATAGATAGATAGATAGATAGATAGATAGATAGAAACTGACTGAGATAGATAGATAGATAGATAGATAGATAGATAGATAGAAACTGACTGAGATAGATAGATAGATAGATAGATAGATAGATAGAAACTGACTGAGATAGATAGATAGATAGATAGAAACTGACTGAGATAGATAGATAGATAGATAGAAACTGACTGAGATAGATAGATAGATAGATAGATAGATAGATAGATAGATAGATAGATAGATAGATAGATAGATAGGAACTGACTGAGATAGATGGATAACTAGTTATGAATGGATAGATAGGTAAGTAGAATCGACTTGAAATTCTCATCTGTACACTGACGCCCAAGCGATGATGTTGAAAGTGTTAATTCAAGGGATGAGGGCGTGTTGGAATCGATACATTCGATCACTTTCCAGTAATCGATCATTTGTATTGTTGTAACGAACAAATGCATAATAATTGAAATGAACATTGTAGAACAATCAAACAAAAGGAGACCTCCAATATAGAAACCTATCAATCGAAGATGGCGTCGAAATAAAATTCAATCGTCTTTAAGAAGCCGATAACAGCCAGAAATACAGATATTTCTTTTCAGGACTTATTCTGACTATTGAATTCATTCTTCGTATTGCTTTTGCTGTTACCGGCAAACGTCCCAGCCGATGAGTTCTTCTGCCTTGTTCAGGAGTACAATCCATGAGGGATAGAGGCAGATCTTCGATACTTCAGAGATTATTTTCTTTTTTAACCTGCCTCTCCGTGGGGGGGGGGTTCAGAAATTGACACAAGGTAGTTTATGATTTTTTTTTTTTAAACGTAATTAGTTGAATGTTTCTTTAATATGTCCAAACGATGGCCACCTCAACTTGCTTTTGTTGTAGATGGGATTCTGTTCTCCAGACCTTACTACTTTAGTGCAATGTTGAGGTGCTGCTTGGGACATACGTCCCAGTAATCAGGCTTTCAGTTTATTCTGGGATCTGCCTCATCCGTTGGCAGGGGCCGGACGAACTGATTGCGAACAATATTGACTGGAAAAGACAAACAAGGAAATGGTTGATTCTGACATTAATTTTATCTATCCATAAAAATGAGTGACTGTGATACAAAGCCCAAAAGGCAGTGGAATATATTCGTCTCCAGATAATTATCTTACACTTGAGTAATCATTTTCAGAACCTGACCTACTGACAACACTTGGTTACTAGAAAAAGCTTGTCATTTTTTTTCCTTTCAGTGTTCAACAAGCATCTTTTTTAATCTGTTAGGCAGAATCCTATCGTTTTCCAAAACATCTGCTCTTTACGCAAGTTGATACTTGACGAGGAAGAAGTTATCATTTTTTTAGCATATAATATGATGGTTAAATTCATGCTATGTTTTTTTATAGCCTTCTTTCAGGTGATTATTACATTGCCAATGTTAGCGACCTGATATTGCACATGTTAAACACATCACGGCCCAATGCCCTACAAATTGACCCGTGTATACGGTGGTCCACCTTGCTGTGCCTACATAGATATTGAATGATCGCCAACCCTCGTCGGCGAGTCACTATACGGCCTATATGCTTGTTAAATACAAGCCACACTTGATGTGTTTGAATATTTTTTTGGTTCACTTGAGTGCTAACTCGCTTAATCTTGTGCTTCATTTACTCTACCTTCTGTTTCTCATTGAATCAGGACCTGCCGGGGGGAACAGCATCACTGGTAGACATCTCGGATGCCCACTGTTTGGGGAATTCCGTCATGAGTTTGAGGCAGTTGGATTTTCCAAATACAAATGAGAAATGTGGGAAATGAATAAAACAAACAGAACAAAGACAAGACAAATTTTTTGATTTGAAATTGGATTTTGCAGGAATTTCTGACTGTGGAATACTTTCTATTGAGGTAAAACCAGAATTGGCACAGAACACCCTCATGATCGACGAAAAGCTCAGTTAAGCCTAGCAAGTTTGTTGATATAGAGTGCTCACAATAGATGGAACCTAAGAGGGAAGTTAGCAGCGGATTTGTTATATTCATCAAAGGATGATCTGAGACTCTGTGGCTGACCTGGGACTATTTTTTTTTTACCTGTTTAGATTGATGAAATTTTATTCCTGTATATATTTGTTTTTCTAACAGTACAACGTATAGAAATAGATGAGATAATACTATACTTCAAAGTTTGCCTTGCCCTGGGCACTGAGAGTCCGTGGGTTTGAAGCTGAAGGCCTTACTGAATTAATTTTTTGTCGATGGAATCTCGAGAAATGCATCGACTTAAACGTCATAGAAACAAAGATTAGATCATTAATCTATATGATTAGCGTAACATTGAGAAGATCCATTGAAGTAAAAAGTTTGCATCAGCCGAGACACAGGGATCAAAACCTAGAGGGTGAGGATATTAGTCAGAATAATTTGTAAAATGACAGAAAATTTCGGACGATATTAATCCTCGAATTGTCAAACTGGGGATTTCACCATTCTTTTCTGAAGAGGAAGATTATCCCGGAAGCCAGTTATAATAGTTCCTTCTTTTTTGGATGCCCACGTAATTGTTAGGATGCTCTAGTCGGCTATACCTTTCAAATAATCTTCAACAATGTTCTATGAACATGATTGATAGTCATTGCATTTGTGAGTTGGGAGCATTATATGTCATACAAATCTTTGTGAAAATGGGCCAAGAAGATTTTATCAGAGATCAATTAAGCAATAATGATATAAATGCACCTGAACGATACAAAAAGACACAATAGATTAATATTCATTATGAACACCTTCGGCAACATTCGATTGTCTAATACTGGTAATCACTGGATCACCTATTTTCTGCAAAAATCAACAACTGGTCTTGGATGGCATTCTACAAACTATTTCTGTCCGAGAAGTTCCTATCTGTGAATGCTGATTTATGCATAAAAACCCAAATGTTCCCAAATGGGTTCATATCCGGAGATTGGCCGGTCCAAATCCTGATTTCGAAGCTATTTCCTGTCAGCCAGGTCCTGATGGATATAGCAGAATGACAAGGAGAATTGTCCTGTAGGAATAGAAAAATTTTCCTCCAGTTTCGAGTCTCTGATAAAGGGTGATCAATTAATGATGCATAACACTCTGTTTTTCTTTTGCATTTGTAATTTTTCACACCATAAAATCCTCTTGGTTGAGAACGGTACTCATACCAAAATGCCTCTTACCGCTGCTACTTTTCCAGTAGATGGGACTAAAGGATGTATTTCGTAGAGGTTATTTTCAGCACATATCTTCCTTGCAATCCTGTAACCAAATAATAATAATAGTCTTTTACACAAGGATATAGTTGGGGTTATGTAAAACAAGCGTACTGAACCATTATACTATATGAGGGCAATGAAGTTTTAATGTAAGGATCTCATAGTCAATAGACTATGATATCTTTACATTAAAACATCATTGCCCTCATTGAGAAGACCTGAAGAGGGTAAAATGCCTAGTTCGAAACCCTTCCTCCGACGAACGACCATGTCCCATCATATTTGACAATCATGTTATTTTTCACGGAACCGCTTTCACTAGCATCGCTGACCAAATCAAACTTGTTTCTATCACTTAGAATTTCCTTCGATGTTTGACAAGCACCTGAGGGGGCGTCACTCAGTTCACGCTGTGCTATTTTACCCATAGTTTCGGGGGAGAGGGCATTAGTGCAAAGTGAACACAGATCGTTTCAGTCGGACTTGTTCCTTTTCCGTGTCAATAACCATTCGGTCATCTTGCACGTTCTATATGCGGTTACATATTCTATCATTCTCTCCCTTCATTATAATTCCCAGCATTCAGAGTATGCATGCCAACACCTGGCACCAATTTTCTAATTGGCAGCTATCAACGAAGGCTGAGAATGGCAACCCGTATTTCTTTCTTGCTTTTTACGACAACAGGGCTAGTAGCAGGTGTGCAAAGACGTTCAAAAACACCTGCAAGTGACTTTTCAATCAACGCCAATGTATATCTTTCTCTAGAATCAGATTAAAAGTATTCTTCCCCCCTTTTTTTTTCTTGCCTCTCTTCTTGGTATCTCTCCTCATCCCCTCCCTCTCTCTCTCTCTCTCTCTCTCTCTCTCATATATATATATATATATATATATATATATATATATATATAAATATATATATATATATCTTTCCATTTTTTACTTCTCTCTTTTATATTTTATTTAATACTGCTTACTTCAAATAAGAAAAGTGAGAGCGGCGAACCCTGTTCGAGTTTCAACTGAGGCAACTTTCTTCCACTTTGCACAAATGGTCTCGAGAAACGAATAGATCCACAGTTAGAGCTATTTTGCCCTATGAGAGAGGGTTTCTCAAATAGGAATAAAGCCTTGGTCAAAAGCAAAAGGTTTGCTGATAGGCTAGCAAAACCAGCTTGTAAAATTGCTGTTATATCCATTGTCGGCTTTAACATATGAATTTACACAAATCATGTAAATAGAATCAACAAACAGTTACGATTTCGACCGAAGCTGCAGATATTTTGCACTAATGGTCTTAGGAAAGGTATGAATCCACTTGGGCTCTTTCGAGCTTATCTTGACAAAAATGCCTCGTCAGTCATGACAAGATAACTGACGAATGAAAAGAGTGACATATGCAACACTTGGACTGACTACCGTTCTATAGATACAGCAGACCGTAAAAAATCGTTACTCCAATAGCCAAACTTGACAGAGCCTCTATATCATAATTCTTTATCACTGGAAGAAAATACAAAGGACATTGAGGAGAGTGACCAAAATATTATAATCAAAAACAAAAAAAAACTGCATTTATTCCAAGTTAAACTGTGATAGGTAATGTGCAGAATTATGAAATGTTTTCATGTTGGAATTCCTCAAAGCGGTTTTTTCCTGAAAATAGCTATCCTTAATCCAGCTTTCCATTAATTAGCTCTAGCGGAAAGCATACAGCCTTACTTTATCTCGATTTATCTTGAGCATCCGTTAGGAAGATACACACTAAAGGAAAGAACTTAGGGGAGCTCATAACGTTGTTTAGTTTCGCAGAAGACTGGCCTCAGGAAAAAGGCTTATTCTTGGGTATGGAAACACTCAGAAGTTTTACCATACAAATTGACAGTAATCATTTTTTTTACTTTACACTATCTTGGCTTGCAAGAAAAATTTCCTCCGATCACTGAAGTGAAGTGACGTCGAGACTTGTCAGTACCTAGATGGGTGACCACTTTGGAAACCAGGTTCCCTTAATCAAGAATAGTGGAGTGGATGAGACCGCTCCATTTGCTTGTTGCGTTTAGGTCTATTTCGTATACTGCAAGCGGAGACATGAGAAACATGATATGGGAAGACCAAGCAGGGACGGCTGATACCGTAGCCAGTGTAAGAGAGCAATCTATCTCAAGAAAATGATAATCTAGCTTTTGCGCTTTTAGCATATTAGTCTAAGCCACTCGCAGAATCCACCGCTAATTGAATAAATTGATAAACTGATAGTAAATATATGAATAGCCACGGAATAGTCTTAACGTTCTGTGCAGATAAATAATAACCACAGTGGGAGAGAGAAAAGGAAGAAATAAAGATGGAGCTGTCTGGATCGATCTCTGTGTGTCGGCTTCCCCTTTCCTTTTTCAATAATCATCTCCCGACGGGAAAGCGAGGAATTTATACAAATATAAACCTGTTCTTAATTGCATGCATACCTAAAGGGCAGACGAACAACACTCTAGTGTATAGCTTTGCTTGCCAGGAGTGCCTCAAGGCCAATGTGTCTGCTTGATAATTCACTGAAGTAAAACGAAACCAAAAGAAGAAAAAAAAAAAACGATGATAAAAACATAAGTTCGTATCATGCGATAGAAGTCAGAATGAAGCAAGAGAAAGATTTTTAGAAAAAGAAAAAATAACGAAAAATTGACTATAAGAAGATGAATAGATGAAAAAAAAAAAGAAGGCACAATTGTGGAGAGATCGAAAAATATTTCTTCGAGCTGAATGCAATCAAGATTTCAAGATGGCTGCTGTCTAAGAGTACAACAGAGAAAGAGGAAAAGATAGAGATATCATTTATATACACTTTTTTGAGAGACATGGTTAAGTAGTATGAAGCGAACAACAAGAACTTACACTTAACATACATATATATATATACATATATATATATATATATATATACATATATATATATGTATATATAATTTTACACACACACACATATGTAAATATATATATATATATATATGTGTGTGTGTGTGTGTATGTATGTATATGCATATGTATATACGTCTGTATAGGAAGAGAGAGGGGGAGAGACATGAACTGGCTAAGATATACTATATATAATTTTACACACACACACATATGTATATATATATATATATATATATATATATATATATATATATATATGTGTGTGTGTGTGTGTGTGTGTGTGTGTGTGTGTATGTATGTATGTATGTATATGCATATGTATATACGTCTGTATAGGGAGAGAGAGGGGGAGAGACATGAACTGGCTAAGATATACTACATATAATTTTACACACACACATATGTATATATATATATATATATATATATGTGTGTGTGTGTGTATGTATGTATATGCATATGTATATACGTCTGTATAGGAAGAGAGAGGGGGAGAGACATGAACTGGCTAAGATATACTATATATAATTTTACACACACACACATATGTATATATATATATATATATATATATATATATATGTGTGTGTGTGTGTGTGTGTGTGTGTGTGTGTATGTATGTATGTATATGCATATGTATATACGTCTGTATAGGAAGAGAGAGGGGGAGAGACATAAACTGGCTAAGATATACTCATACATACTTGCACACATGTAAACATACATAGATGGTCAGAAATTAATGCAAGCGTTACCGAGAGAAAATTTCTATCAGATGTACAATTCGAATCTATTGCTGATGATTTCAATATTTAAGAAAAATTATAAAAATATAAAATCAAATAAAACCATCCCTTAATTTGATAGACGGTCAGGGAACCATCCAGGACCCACCATATTATTTCTCAGGCAAGTGGGGTCACTGGACAGAACCCATCTCCCCTACGAATTACATGCAACAGATAGTATCAAGCAACTGAGAGGACTCACTAATCTAAACTATTTGGACAGTAGTCTCCAGCCTTTTACAAGAACATTGCAACGAAGCGAATGCTGGAACTCAGTGCGCTGATTCTGTTTGCTATGCTGTTAGACGTTAGGCCAACTCTTCACTACATACTATTTATTGTAAAGCATTGAAAATCAGTAACAAAAGCATTGTCAGGGGTAAGGAAGTTAGACAAGCCTTACAAACAGAGTAGGGTCATCATATAAGTAATGGATAAATGTTAGGGTGGTACTGGGCGTCGTAAGAGTAAACAGAACCAGCGAACTGAGTTCAAATCTTTACTGAGGCTGTCCATGTTAACTTCGTATTTATATCTTGGGGCAAAGTTCATGAATTTTATCCTCATCATCATCTATCTTGACAAAATGTTTCGTCAGCTGAATGTCATTTTAGTAAAGAGAGAAGCGATTGAGCAAACAACGTTCTGAACAAAGCTGTCACATATATTGTCAACCTCGACAAGGTCTAAGCCTTGTGCAAGTGTTGATAGTTTTTCACCAAGCCAACTTTGGCACTAATGATAAAGCAACATGTGATAATCAAAATTGGAAACCAGCTCTTTAAACATTGTTCCACGGTAGGTGGTTCCACTCAGCTTACTCAAGTCTGGCACAAGTCAACAGTAGTTGAGCATCAAGTGGAAATAAAGTCATTAGATACAATATGCGGGATTGGTACTAGCATTCCTTAGATGCAGATAGTTGCTACAGCTGTAATTTAACCTAAATGTTTATAAACTTCGACTAGTAATACACAAGACCAAAATAATGATAATCATATCCTTTTTCCTGAGCAAACTAAAAAATCAGGCAAGCAAATTTCAAAAGAAAAATATGAAAAGCAAATGAAAAAAATTTGAAAAAATACGGCAGGCAAATTCTGAAAAAAATACCGCAAGCAATTTGGAATATAGAGGAATCCGGATTTACACTGACTTCAAAAGCTTGATTCAGGAAATCTGATAAAAAGTATTAATTGTGAAGCCAAGTCAAGACTAAAAATAGATATTAATTCAAACGAAGGATTTTTTTTAAAAAACACATTTCAACTATTTTAAATCAAAAATATCATTTGCAGCGACCTCAGTAGTATATATATATATATATATATATATATATATATATGACTACTCACGTTCACCGATATAATTAAGTTGTCTTTTTAAATTTGCCTGCTATATCTTTAAATTTTGCATATGATTCTTTATTTTCTTGTCAATTTTTTTAATATGCTTGAAGTAGTTTTCTTAGAATTTGCTTGATATGTTTTTTCTATTAGATTGTACTTTTCAATCTTCTTGCCTTATCTCATACCTTGCTCAGAAGAGGTTTGGTAAGAAGATGACTTATTAGAAATGCCTGGTGATTCGTGTCAATCAATCGCTTGTGGTATCTTTACTCTTTACTGATCATCGAGTAAGAGTTGAATCTACTATCTATGGCTAGCAAGACAACCACATTAAAACACTGACCCAATAATTACAGTACCAAGAATTTCGTTTAAAAAAATATCATAAGATATACTACATTTCACGGTACCAAACATGGTAATTTCCTCTCATCCAAATTTACCTTGCGTTTTATTGGTCAAAACTTAAGCTTTTGACAGCCCTATTCTAATACCGGAGAAACGCAATCAATTTTAGCCAATTAACGGGGCTGGTCTATATGACCTATGAATGAGGTGTATAAACTATATTTAGTATCGAATAGTACATGGAGAAAAAGATAATAAACGACTTTAAATTATACGTTTCCACAGAAATTCGTTCCAGGCTCGGTTTATGGTTGTAGACGAGTCAACAGACTAGTAGTAATAACACGTTAGTTCTTTACTTACTGTGTACCGACATTGTAACATAAAAGATGCAGACCATAAGTGGTAATGAGGAAATACATGTCACTAGGCTAACTATCTTTGTAAGATAGGTGAACGTACTGAGACTATAATTTTATTTTGGGGGGAGGTAGGTAAAACAATTTTCAAGTTGAAATTCAGATGCATCCTTGCTTGCCCGATGCCAGGCATTGCTGTAATGTCGACGTTAGCGTCTTGATGAGTTGTTCCACGACAGCCGATCCCCGAGTGCTTTCTATCTTGTTTCTGATAGTTGAAGTTCACGCACTTACAAACATTTGATGTCTTTTTTAAACATTTTTATATTTAAAGAAAAAAAAAGCCTGTATTTTGAGCGGATTCCTTCGCCTGATCATCACTATTTTTTTCTACGGTTTCTAGATAACATTTTTTCCCTCATCTTTAATTGAAACTATTTTTTTTAGACTTTGGATTTATTTGTTGGATCACATCTACTTATCACGTAACATTTCGTGTTTACGTGCTATTTCTGAAAAGATAATTTTTCTTTTTTTTTTCATCTGTTTTAATTTGCTTTTAAATTCTATTTTATTTTAAACAAACGCAGCACATTTACGTGCACGTGTAAAAATGTTTACTAAGCTTAATTTAGATGTGCCAACTGGTGTAGCGATTATCGGCATGAAAATCTGTGACGGCTATCTGAGCCGGGTCTGTTTGCGTTTACTTCGCAGTAATACTCTTTGGAAAAACATGAGTACATCTTACACCCAGCTTTTTTTCCTACATAGCAGTGCATCTTGGGCTTAGGGGATAGCTGTTCAACCTAGTAAAACCCTCTTGCAACTGAAACTGCAGAGCGACCCTATGCTCTATAAAATTGGTTCTGGACCTTTTAGCCCTCATATTCCCTTTAATTGGACCTTGTTTCCACGAGCTCCTAACATCTTCAACAAAAGGATTAGTTCGAAATAACTATCCAAATATATCTAAAGACATGCACAAATTTCATAAAGCCTACGATGATATTGTGTAAACACTTTTCGTTAGAATTTCCCAAATAATTAGTGAAATTTCCACTTTTTTTCCATTTAACTAATGTACCCTTTTGAAATTTCTTATGACCCCCGTAAGGCTTGTGATCTCCAGGCTGGAAACGTTTGCTCTACATAAGTCTACAATAGGAAAAAAATTACTTTTGACCAGTATAAGAATCATTTGATCTTTTTTCTTAAATATCCAAATGTCCTTTTAATGCACTTGATCTCGTACGACGCACACGTTCGTCTTGTAGCACGTTGAGTATTTTCTCTGGCACACACGTGTCTCCATTCAACAGTATCATTTGAGGCAAAATAAATGACTATGGCAATGCACTAGACTCAATTTCTGCCTTGCGGCAGTGAGTAAAGAACTTGCTCATCCTGTTGTGATGTATGTTCCGTTATCCAATGTGGCGGTTAACATGCTATTATCCGATGCATTTTTTTTTTGATATAAAAATTCATTTCCTGAATACCAATTATATTTTGATTAAACATCAATTCAATCTTTTAATTATTGCACCGCATCACCAGGGGAAGGCAAGCGAAAGCCACTTCTTACCCAAAGCGTCGCCCGATATAAAGCAAGTTATTTTACATACTCAAAAAGTCGTTTTTAGTTGCCTCCAGCGAATCTTTGGACGGGTTTGAGGACACTATTCTGATCGGTATGTAATTTGAGATTCCCCCCCTTTTTTTTCTTCTCTTAAATGCTTTGAGCTGTAAACATACTCGAGTCGTTCGTTCACTTTGAAGTGGACATATTTATTGATGACTGAAGGATCCTCTTCCGTTGAGAAGCGCTTCGATTAGTTCAAAAGGTATTTGTTCATTGGTTGATTCTTGCCTACAGCATCACTTTCTTTTCCCTTTCATATCAGACTTTACTTCTTCCGCTTAATATAAACACGGACAGAACAAAAAACGTCCCGAATAAAAATGCGAATTGGCTTGACGAGGGACCAAATTCAATTAAAATTGCTTTGAAATCAGTGTATTGTGATGTATTATTCTAATGGAAAGACCAAACATTACTTGGATTTTGCTTTTAAAATTCATCCCTTCCAAAGAGTTGGTTTTTTTTTTTAATTCATCCAGGATGTTCAACATTATTAAAAATTGTTGTATCGTGAATTATCCCTGCTGCTCTTTCTTAGAAAAATCAAACCAAAACAGATGCTGCTGAAATGATTTATTCCTATTTGCTCAATAATGCGATCGTAGACAAAAAAAAACAACCAGTGGAAGTTGTTTTTTTTTCTTCTTTCAAAGATGTTCACTCAGGCTGAACTGGCAAAATAAACGGTTCTCTTTTTTTATGAGAACAATAAAATGTCTTTTTCTGACCCGGCTGATAGTCTCTAGTTCTCAAAGAGAGGAAACCATTTTCTGACATTTGCATCATATCTGCCATGTGGCACATATGTGTAACGACAATTACTCCATCCAAAGTAACATTTCTCTTCCTTTGAACGACATGGAACCAGTTGTGAAACTCGCCAATGATGCTCGTAAGGAGACTAGATTGTATTCGTCTGATTGGACACAGAGCTCTTAAGTGTTGTCCAGAAACGGGTGATAACGAGGAAAGAATGATACCAAACGGCTCGGCTCATTCTATGCAATGCAAGCCACCATGAATATCAGATGAAGATCAAGTGGAGCACATCCATCTATATGTCAGTTGGCAAAGATGAGCGTGCAGGTCTCTAACGGGTCGGATTGACAACTTGAGTTCAGAATCTTTGGGAGTTTTGATGGGAAGGCGAAACAAATAAGGAATTAGTTACGGAGATAACTGATTTGGTAAAAATGTACATTTCTCTGTCCATCTGTGATTGGCTGTAATTGCGCAATAACAACTCTATGGGGTTGTCACGCCCTGTGTTACCTAGTTGAGAGTTTCGACAATAAGGAGTATCATGATATATATATGATGTAATGTTTTTCTTGCTTTTGTGATGCTTTGATTATGATAGATTAATGAAATGCTTGTATTATTGTTCAAAACGATATGTGCTAACAGTATTGCTATCTTGGTAATTTTTTTTCCAACACCATGTTGAACAATAAGACGTTGGAAAGATATCTTCGCACGTGTGTGCGGAGGATATTTCGTGATAAGATTTTTTTCGTCGTAGTATCTGACGCAATCATCATCAGTCTTTTATCATCTGTCGTCAGACCTTTCCAAAGACCTGCCACATTTCTCTATCATGGGCGTTGCAGAGCCAGTATTTTCTGAATTTTTCTAGTTTGTCTTGTCATACTGTATTCTGTCGGCCTCAGTTTCGCATGTGATCTCTGAGGATCCATGTGGTGAGCTTTGATGTCCAGCGGTTGTTTGCCATTCTTGCAACATAACCTGCCAATTTCCATTTAAGTTTTTCTAATAGATTCTACCATGTCTCGGACTCCTGTTTTCTTCCTTATATTCTGTGCTGTCTTTTGATCTCTCCATGTGAGGTTGAGCATGATTCTCTCATGTTCATGTTGCATGGTTCTCAATTTGTGGGTCTGTCTTTTGGTTAAGTTCCATGTTTCAGCTCCATAAGTGACTATTGGGAGGGTGCATTGGTTTTTTACTCTTCTCTCTAAGATTTTTGGGATTGTCTTGTTTTTTGAAGGCTACACCTGCTCTGCCAAAGGCTTGCCATCCTGAATGATTCTTTGCTTGATTTCTTCTTCATTGTGGTTTTCATAGAGATTTGTCGTCGACAGTAGATGTAGTGATCTACATTCCCAGTTTTGCATCTTCGATTTTGATAATTATGTTCTTATCCTAGATATGATTGTTGCACATGACATTCGTTTTATTGTAGAAATTTCCATGGTCATGAAGGCCATCACTCTACAAGGTATAGTACTCATAGTACTGCAACATATACACACACAGTAATTTCTTTATCCGGCTACATAAAGACTCTGAACTATTCCAGCTCCGAAAAGGGAGTAAGACAGGGCAAGATAAGGTGCAACAATTGAATCGTATCTGACTATTGTAAAGTTACTTTACATAGACGATGAGACAGATAAAAGAATTCTAAGAACCGGGTCAGACCGATTCATTAGAAGAGATGTGTAGAGACCTAGTTCCCAACCGCAGGGATGAACTTGAATTGACGCGTCAGGGGAGAATGCTGTTGTAGTGTTCACACAAACGCACGCACAGCCGAAAAGTATAACTAGCTTTTTCCTTATATCTGATGTTTTTCTCTTTCCTTCACTATTCATTTTTTTTATACAAGGAATATTTCGGTTTGCTCTGAGAATAAACAAAATGTTCATATTCTTTCTCAAGTCGTCTTGTTTGACGAGATGGGACGTAAAAAAAGATTCACAATATTTTTTGTCCAAAGCCCCTTTTTCTCGGCCGCACTCGTACTCCAAGAAGTTGCCCCATAAATGATTTTTCGACAAACACAATGCATCTAGTGTAAAAGGCATATCCGGGCGAATCCCCGACTCGTAAGTACCTCCAGACTTTCGATACGTGTTAGGAACTAGCAACCCCATAAACTACAATCACTGCAAACGCGAGACTGCTTGATACTACCAGAAGTGGCAACAGATTTCGATTTAGTTAACTTGATAACTTGGCCAGGAACTCCAAGAGAAGGATGCTACTGGCGCCATGCACCGGGGCTCGATAGTTTCTTGGGTAGAGCTGTATCTCGAAACTTCCAAGTTCATTATTAAAGTAGGTTGATTTTCGTTTAACGGTGAACAGATATAGTATGGCGTGCTATGAGGATCATAGCATATGAATATAGGATGGCTAAAGGACTTGGCTGTTTGTGATGTGCGTGACGGGAAGAATGACAGCTTTGCACTTCCTTATAAAATTCTTTTCGGGTGTCCTGGACGTGGAAATACAACAGCTTGCATTGTGTTTGAAAACTATATTTGCTGACAGCGGTTCGATCTAGATAATTCATTTTTCAACGGGTGAAATCCCGAACCGGCTCGATGATTTACTGGTGCGTCCTCGTCGAATTTAACCGCTAAATCTTCCTCTTCAGGATCAACGCTCAACAAGTTCAAATCGACATCTGTTACACGAGCTAATTCGCCGCCCTACCCTTAGATCTGTTTGTGCAGGTGCCGAGAGAACACTCAACCGGAAGTGATCAAACACGTTCGTCTCCCCCCATCCCCCAACACACATACACACGCACACACACACCTCCTAACCCCTTACACACGACTTACACACGATTCTTCAACCAAAAAGGACATCGTTCGTACATTCAAAATAGACACACATCCTGGTTGTAAATGTATCTCTTCTTCTTTTTCTCTCCACCGCTGTTGCTTCTAACCCCAACCAACGGGCAACGTGTCGATTCTAATAGAGAACAAAACTAAATGCTATGTCCTGTATCTTGTAGACTGAACGGTGGATGCAAGAAGCAAGATTTGATAACACGATCGACCAGTTGCCGGGGCAAGTCATTTAATATGAAATAGAACGACGGGAAAAAGAGATTCAGTTGATGGGAGTGTAAGGACATAATACGTTGAATACGTAGGTTTTAGTCTGATCACTGAAGTTGAGCAACGTCAGGCCTGGTCTCTACTTAGATGAGTGGCCGCTTCGGAATACCGGGTGCCGTAGAGTGAGTAAAACCCCAGCTGAGATAGTTAGCATTCATTTAGCAGCAGGAGAGTATCCGTGTCCCACCTCCTGCCAAAACGTCATATTCGGGGAGAGACGTCGAGTTCATGTTTTCTTTTCAAAGAGATGATTTTTAGATTTCAAGTTATCAACTGTTGAATTGTTTCGAGAAGGTTTACAAATTTTTGAAATCTAAACTTGAGTTTATGCTTTCTTTTTGAAAAAAAAAGCATTGCCAATTTTCGGATTTAGGGGTAATTTATCGTTTCTAAAATTTTGAAGCTCAGATTTTGTTCTTTTTATAGAATATTTTCCAAAAAATTATCTATTTTTGCAGAGCGACTTATTCATTTCGGTGCTGTTGAATCGTTTTCAGCTTTACGATTTCCTGAATTCGCATGAATTGGGTTGTTTGTTTTTAAAAGATGTTTTCTGAAAAAAAAAGTCATTAGATTTTTAGCCTGAGACTATCGGCTATTTGATTGTTTTTAGGAGGTTTAGAATTTTTCGAGCTAAGTTCATACTTATTCTTTAAACAGGATTTCTAATTATTATTTTTCTTTTCTTAGACTTTTTGCTGACAATTTTAAACTGTACTTGGTCTTTAAATGCATGATTTGTGATACGGAGCTTAATAGAGACCTGATCTCACTCGGCCTTATGTTTATAATATTTTGTATTGTTCTTGGGGTAAATGATTAGAACCATTTCTGCTTCCTTTACTTAGAGTCCAGAGGGGTCCCATTAGTTTCGAACCCCCTGCTCGGACAAAGCATTATTATCCACATTAAGAATTCTTATGAAAAAATAATCCTAAGTAATCATTGATTTATCTAAAAAAGACAAAAGTAATCTCATATTGTTTATCATCTTATGTGAGTAAATTGTCTCCGACTCCTCCTCCTTACAGATGGTTTACTTATTGGTTCTGTAGTAATGTTTTGTGATTAATTATTTTTACTTAACTTTTAATGGCAATTTTAGTGTTAAAAAGTGTAAAACAAGTGAAAACGCCGAATCACGTATTACTTTTTGGTTTTTGATGTTTGAAATGAGTTTTTCTTTTTCTCAAATTTGCTTTAAGAATCTTTTGCTTTTTTATTTTTTGAAATGGACCCAGCCCTTCCACAAATCCTAGATACACTCTTATCACTTTTTTTATAAACTTGAACCTTGTGTTCGGATATAAGACCAACAACCAGAGAGATATAATTTTGGTTTTTGAAGACTTTCTATCCTTTTAAAATAGTCTCCTAAATATTGAATATTTTCATACAAAAAGAATCATGAAATAAAACACACAATGTACTGAGAAGAACATATTACATTATGTCGGATGTATTTTCATATTTTCTTTTCTACACAAGATCATTATTTGCAAAAAAAAAAATGAAAGTTTCTTTTGCGAAAGACACAATCGACTTGACTCAGATTTTATAGTTCCACCATTTTTGTTCCAATATTAAATACTTAATTAAAACCCATAAAATTGTTCCACTATCCTTGAGCACAATGATATGTAAGTACTTCCTATTGAACAATGATAAGATGGATAATAATATGGGACGACGAAAGTGATAGGAGTCCATCTGAATCCATCACGCGAAACCAATAATATCTAACCAACCTGTCTGCTTTTACGAGGTTCCATGCAATTTCAGGAATTGCTATTTATGACGTGCCGAGCACAATTCCATTTGCAAGATCACATCCTTACATTGATATATGTTTCTAGGTGAGTAGGAACAAACAAACACACGTTTAGACATATGTTTTATCTTTATATATAGTACAGCTATGTATTACACACACATGCATACACACACACACACACACACACACATATATATATATATATATATATATATATATATATATATATATATATATATATATGTGTGCACGCAAGAAAGCATCCATAAGTCTGATTATGCGTAATGTGGCTATATAATATATGTGTGCATACATAATTATATAGATATAAAGCCTAGCCAGAGTATTTGAATATATGGAAACTTTGCTTCTAATCGTTTGATTTTGAGTCTTAAAAAACGGCTATTTATTCAAAACGAACCATTCTTTTCTGATATAAGGCGTGTATTTAGTCATGTGTTGTGGTTCCGAGTGCTAAATGTCCTGGAAATACTTTTTTAATAGAATGAAATGGTGAAAACAAATCACTTGAAAACAACACATTACAACATTTTCGTACATCAAGGACCATTTGAATGATAGCATAAGCATACTAATACCATCTCTGTGATGGAAGGGAAAAAAAGCTCTCCTACCACAATCCAAAATGATTAAAAACAACACACCTTACTTTTATACTACCCCATATATATCAAAACCTATCTAATGAATGTTAGATAACACCTCTCCTTTAAAAAACACAAACACACACAAAACCGAGCTTTACCTGGAAACAAGGATCGAAATGCAAACGAAACCTAGTCCCTCTTCTCAAAGATCTTCCTTTATTTTAGACATAGCTTGACTCACATACACACGGATAAGAACACCTTCCCCAATCCTATTAAACATCCCACTACTAAGAAACATCAGGTGGGCAATATAACATAATATGATATAATATAGTTGAAAGCAAGGTTTGATATGTGATGGATTTATCTCATAAAGTGTTAAGTCAGTTTTTTTTAGTAGAGCTGGAAATATAGTAGAAAGTAGATTTGCAACACAAACGTAGTGAATTTACTTTCCAATATATATATATATATATATATATATACAAACATAGCGAATTTACTTTACAATATATATATATATATACATATATATATACATATATATATATATATATATATATATATATATATATTGGAAAGTAAATTCACTACGTTTGTATTGCTAATCTACGTTCATACTATACACACACACACACACACACACACACACACATATATATATATATATATATATATATATATATATATATATATATATACACGTTTGTGTTGCTAATCTACTTTTTAGTATTTCCCAGCTCCATATGTATCTATATATCAATATATCTATCTATCTATCTATCTATCTATCTATCTATCTATCTATCTATATATATATATATATATATATATATATATATATATATATGTATATGTATATATATATATATACTGAAAAATGTTACGAAGTAACAATATCCTCAAACCAACATCTCCTCCCACCCCTCCCAGATACATTCAATACTGGGAGCTTCCAAGTCACTCAGACCCATGGGAAAAATCCGCCTTAGCCAGTTATACCACTTATCCAAATCATAGCCAACATATTTTTGATAACTTTTAAGGTTGATACCTATGTAGCTCCTTAACCTCATCATCCCTCCATTTACGCTATTCCTAACAAACCCAAAAAATCTAACTCCACATCACTTCCCTCCTACCCTGACACACTTTGCCCTCTACAAGACCAACTGCTGCTGCTTAACCAAAGACTTCATAAGTAGCTGGACTTTCTCTCACACAGCAGGATGCCTCGAGCAGCCTTTATAAAATATTTTACCCACAAGGCATAGTTCGAGATAGTGGACTTTAGTTCCACATGGGAACTTTAACCATGAAAACGCATACTCACGCAGCACACATCACTGAAGATGGAAAAAATCCCGAAACATATCTGGACCATTAACATCAAAGGATTGATAAACCTTACCTCTAAATATTTCACTTCCAAGTTTATCTCACTCTTTACAGTTCATACTATACACGCATATGTATATATATATACATATATGTATATATATATATATATATATATATATATATATATATATGTATATATATATATATATATATATATATATATTTTGTTTACACACACACATGTATGTACTTTATTGAAATAATTTCATAACTTTTATTGCTACCAATATGTATGTGTGAGTGTGTTCGTCTCTATATGTGGATATATATATTTGAAAATGTATATATATAAATATATAAATATATTAAGTGACATTCATAAGTATTTAGATAGTTATTAAAATACAGTAAAATATATATATTACTAAATCTATTTATCTATAGTATATTTAATATGGTTATATTTATATTTATATTAACATATGTGCACATAGTCTAATAAATATCAATCCATCTATCGATCTATCTATATATATATATATATATATATATATATATATATATATATATATATATATATATATATACATTCATATCTATGTATGATGTATCATTCAATCAAACAATTGCTGCTACTGATGTCAATGCACTTACCATACATCTTATAAATTTATGTATATATCTTATGCATTGATATACATATATCCAATATATATATATATATATATATATATATATATATATATATACATCTATAAATATATATAAATCCTATATATATATCTCTGTATATATTGTTTGTCTATGTATATATCGCATATTTATGTATGTATATCTATGTATATATGATTTATATACATATACGTATAATATTGTAACTAATACATCAATTTATATATTTATATAATTTATATGTATATACATACATATTTATATGTATATACATCTTATATTTACAAATATACTCACACATATTCATGTATACATTAATATAAATGATTATATTCATATATATCAAACATCTATCATTATAAGTGTAGTTAATTCTATCATTATTTTTAGATGTAGTTATTTATATATATATACTCACATTTATATTTTGATGCATATTTATGTATGTATTAAAGCATATATCTGTATGCACATACATTCCTATGCTTATATATATACATATATATATATATATATATATATATATATATATATATATATATATATATATATATATATATATATAAGCATAGGAATGTATGTGCATATATATATATATACATATGTATATGCATATACATATACATATATATGTATATACATATTATAAGTATGCAATTTATATATTCACACGTATATATTTCATGTTTATATTATATATCTATAACATAGTGTATATATCTATATATCATTCATATTACATATTCAAACATGTATGTATCAGAATTTAGTAACATTTTTTCTATTGATAATAATTTTTGAGTAGTCATTAATTATTGGTCTTTGAATTGGTGCTCTAATGAAAAGCTGTTTCCAGCATCAAACACGTGAGCCTGCAATGAGGTCAGATCAACTTCTGCAACCTCGAAAGACTCAACGTTTTAAGTCAAATTAAGTGCCAGAACTATATAGTGAAACTTGGCTTTTTCTATGAAGTATTATAAAAAGATTGTTATTAATATGTATTTTGACCTTCTGCATAATTTTTTTCTTGCATTTTACAAAAACCGGCCTCATGAACATGGGCAAATAAAATATCTTATCCTATCGGCTTTCCTGGCCCAAAAGGTTGAAACTACGTATACTGCTACTTCATTCATTTATTCATTCATAAAGATAATTATTTGGTAAATTTTTATGGCCAAATTTAAGGACATTGACGCATTTGGTATGTATTCAAATGATCAAATTGATCTCTTTTTAAAGATGTTTCTTCAACATGATTTTTATAGATATGATAAGTTTTCGACCATAAAATAAAGAAAAAAGACTTGTTACAAAAAATGCATCTTTCAAATGAAATTAGGCCAAAAAAAACTATTCAACTCATCGTATCTATAAAATGGTGTTGAAGAATCATTCTAAAGAAGGTTTGATTTATTTTTTGAATTTAGATTTTTGTTTTTCTATTCAATTTTGTAAAAAAAAATCAATCTTACGGAGACTTTTTAAAAATCAAATGTCAAATATCTTTAGAATACAGAAATTGATTTTCTTCTCGCCAGATTTTTGTACAATTTCGTATGTTCTTGATATTCAAATGAATAAAAAAAACATTTTTTCCTTATAAATTTTTTTGGAAATATTTTTTAATGTGTTATTTCGATTCTGTTGAATAAAAAGATATTTGCAAAGAAAAATCTCAGCATTTAGCACATAAATACATAGAAGTTGCATCGGATATTAACCCATAGGAAAGCCTAAACCGGATTTCTTTGTTTATACAGCATTATCGGTACCTTCGTACTAAAAGCATTTGATTGGTTGAGAAGTGGTGACGTTATTTCCGTATGACTATTTGATCCAAAGCTTAAGAGCGACACTACCTTATTGGTTACAGGTTCGATTCCTACAGCAGCTCCATTTTTTTTAATTGTTTGTTCTATTCACGCAGTCTAAACCGAGTGGCTCCTTCTCTATGTAACAACGGGAATTGATTTCAAATAGAGTTTCGAATAATATAACGCGTCCATGAACATTCAGTCGGATTATGTATCCATTTCTTAATTATACATGTTATTAAGAAATGAGTGTATGATCTGACACTATGATTATAAACTGCATTATATATTATATATGAAAAATGTGCGTATATGTATTAGGGGGGTCTTTTTTTTAATGTGCTTCATACCATCAGTAGCGCAGTTATAAGATAAGTGAAGTTTTTTTTTTCATCACAGATTGTACGTTCTGTTTCACATGAAAAGATTTTCAAACGTACAGTACACACACATACACTCACATTCACACTTATATATATTTATATATACATATATATATATGTGTGTGTGTGTGTGTGTGTGCGGCGTGTGTGTGTGTGTGTGTGTGTTTTCCCTCTGTTTTTGCCATAATATGGACGCTGTAAATTGTACATTAATTCCGGTCTTCCTTTTATCATTTCTAATGTCAAAAAACCAATCATCATTCTTGGAGCTGCTGTCCCCGAGTCCATCATGGACCTTTAGAGCAATCTCATACGCCTGAATGCCAGTGACTGGGTTCTCCCTGTCATGCTGACGTGATTATCCGAATGATACGACATCATCCCGAATAATTCTGCCTTCACTCTCACTCTGGCCCCGATTCATCATTCAGAATCAGAATTAGTTAAATGAACGGTGATGTGCGATTGTGCAATACGAAAATATACAAGAATATCAAGCTATTTCCCCTATATAACCCAGCTGCCATCAAAGTCATGAAGACCTTCTTTGAGAAGAGAACCAATAGAAAGTGGACTTGGAGGAACCCCAATTATCAAACAGGAAACGAAACAAAGTACATACTAGATGATGAGAGTGGCACCGTCAAAGATGTCCATGTAGGAAGTGACCAAAGAATCAAGAGATACAAAATTCAAATTAACTCTAAAATAGAACACAGAAAAATATTCTGCATCTACCCTAAATCCAAGAAGAGCTCATCTAATCATTCAAGTTGGAGCTCAAAAACATATATGCACATAGATATAGCATTACATACTTGGGCAATATGATTTTTTTTTACATTGACACGGCTCTATGCGAGTTAGAGGTTATCTATGTGGCCTGTCTCTATTCACATATAAAAATGTCGAATTCCAATAAGTCATTAAAGGTAACGATAAATCTTTGACACAAACTTCACAATCAATAAAACTTGTATCCAATCTGAATCTTCTTTTTACGCTCTTTTTTTTTATATGATTTCTTTAAAAAAAAGTTCTTCCTGACAATTTGCATAGAAGCGCTTACTCTCCAATGAATTAGGACAAGAAATTAAAATTTATTTTCTATTCTTGAAGGGTTTATCGAAGCGATGTCTTCAAAGTGACCGTTCTCGGAAGAAAATAATTATTCTCTATCTTTTTCTCAGCATATATCGAGGTGAATATATTGATACGCACGTATAAGTGACATCACATACATACGCAGAATGAAATATTTTCATTGACATGGCTCTATGCAGGTTCCTGGTAATCCAAGTACTCAGTCTGCATGTACGCGTTTTGCTGACTTCGAAAAAGTCATTAAAAGTAACAATAAATCTTCGACAAAAACTTCGCAAGCAATAAAACTTATATCCAATCCAAGTTTTTTTAATTTATTTTACGTTCTCTTTTTTTAATATGATCTCTATAGAAAAAAGGTCTCACAATTTGTAAAGAAGTGTTTCTCTCCAATGAATTAGGGCACGAAATCAAAATTTATATTCTCTTGAAAAGGATTATCGAATACATATATCTACCAATCTATCTATCTATCTCTCTCTCTCTCTCTCTCTCTATATATATATATATATATATATATATATATATATATATATATATATATATATAATATATATATATATATATATATATATATATATATATATATATGCGTGTCTCTGTGTGTGTGTGTGTGCATGTACACGAGAGCGTTTTTGTGGATTCTATTACACAAGATATCTTTATTTTCAATCTATAATCCTTTCTTTACTTGCAAATAATTTTCATGTGTATATGATGAACGTGGAATATGTTGGCAATTCGACAATTGGAAGGTGAAGAGAAATTCTGAAGACAAAAACGTGTTACATTGTAAAAAAAATATCATAATTATGTGGGCATGATTTGGTGCCTTTATTTATTTTATCATTTTTGTTCGAACTATATCCTGGTTACATGTTTGAGGATTGCGGAAAAGAGGAGATAGAGTTATTGGCTTATATATTTTTGGTTATTTAAAAGGATTGGAAGGGGTTGTTTGTATCTGTATTTGTGAGAATCGGGTTGGTCTAAAAGGAAAATCGTCAATGATATGAGGGATCAGGGGGGTGTTTGTACTTGTGTCTGTGAGTAACGGGTTGGTCTGCAATGAGATAAGGAGTCAGGATGAAAATAGTTTTCATTGCAAGTTCGTTCGGCTTTAGAATGGAGCTGTGTAGTCTGGCATCTAATGGATAGATTAGTCTCTTGGTTAGGTTCCATGTTTCAACTTCCTAAGTGACTATCGGGAGAATGCATTGGTTGTATACTCTTCTTTTTGGGATTATTGGGATCGACTTGTTTTTGAAGGTTGAGCTTGATCAGCCGAAGGTTTGCCATCCTGGGGTGATCTTTTGCTTGATTTCCTCTTCTTTTGAGGATCTCATGGAGATTGGTTGTCCCGCCATCAACACCTCAGCCATCAAAGACTTGCAAACAAACTACATCAGAAACCCCAACCACATGGAGCTGGCATTTAAGCAATACCGTGCAAGGACTGCAATATAGATTACTAACATTCTATCGGACCAACTCACATCCACACAATATGACTCAATCATTTGTTTAATCATTATAATATGTATATATATATATATATATATAGTTAAGGATAGACGGTGAAGCCCTAAAAGAAGTTAGGGAATTCATTTACCTTTAATTCTTGCTTTTTGTCAAATTCCAGTACAAAGTCTGGAGCTCACTTTGTTTGCTCAACACGACATGAACAACAACCCTCATCAAAATTTGGGTTGTAAACCGATATGTAAGACCCTCACTCCCCGACTGTGATATGAATTCACGACCAATTAGTCACAAGCAGGATGCTGTACTGAATATGCTGAATTGACAGGCTTCAGACATTAACAAAAAGTTATTATTCTGATACGCACGGTATATTTCATTCTAATAAATACTTTTGTTTTAGATATACATTTTCATATTTGTTTCATTCATTACATATACAATACAAAAGTTTCAGTAATCATCATCAGTTGGAATACTAGATGGAATTTGAAGTTTGACGCTACAGCAGCTGGCGTAAAAATTTAGTGGTACGATGATGAAAAACGTTACCTCCCCATGCAGTAAAAATTCCAGAGTCAAGTCTCTAAATTACCTTGAGATTTTTTTCGAACCAATTTAATCCTCCGAGATATTTGCACTGAGTTTTCACACAAGTGCTGGCTGGTGGCTTTCACTGGAGATCAAGAGATCGTGAGTCTCCTCAATTCATCAAGATTCTTCCCGGTATTTTAGCTGATTTCACTTGTGGTTAGGTCTAGTTGGTTTCGAGTTCATCCAATGTTTGTTAGGCTTTTCAGAACTGATCCCTGGATTACGACCAATAATGAGTACTTCTGTCACATGTTCAATTCGTTTTTTTTTTCAATTCTCTCGCAAGATCAGGACAGATATCTAGCTTTCACTCAATTTTGCCTTTTTCTCAAGTGCTGTCAGAACATCGAAATCTCTTATTTGACCCTTTTTTCTTCATCTTGTTCACGACTTAATCTGGCCTCAATTGAGTGATCCACTTAAATTTAAATTTC
>OY735198.1:44348276-44355776 GCA_963457665.1 Thysanoteuthis rhombus
TTTGAAATAGATCGCTGTTGGACCACTCAGTTAGGATGAGCACAGACTTGTTAAAATATTGACACCCATCAATAAAAATAGTATTCAATCCCATATAACAGATTTATCAGTAAAAAGAGGCAGATTGTGTTTTGGGTGAGCTAGTATAATCACCCTTGTTCTACTCCTTATCCCTGCTGAAAGGACTCCTGATAAAAAGAAGTGCTGTGTTGGTAGATAAGCTACAAGACTCTGACGTATTCGGGATCTATGCTTTGATGTATGATAGCATCAATGACCTTAGAGATTTCCACTGGATTGCATTTCATATTCGGCTGCTTTTTTCTTTTAGTTGATCTACCGAATGGAGTGGGTCAATGGTTTAGAAGCAACTTGTTCCCATCGTTGATTTTAATCTAGCGTTTTAGTGATTCGGTCGGTGATTACTTTGATAAAAGATTCGCAGAAGTTGAGTAGGCTTCTTGGTCAGTAATTGTTTAGATCTTCTAAGTCCCCCTTTTTTTTTATATAACAGCATTATGATTGCAGTGTTCTAATTTTCTGGGATGTTACACTATTTGAGGCATAAGTTGAATGGTTAGGCTAGTTTCCTTTCTTGAGCAGGTCATTGGTCATGCTATCTGGTCCAGGCGCTTTCTCTTCTTTTGTTTGGTGGCTTGCTTCACCTCCCATGGAATTATTTCTTATTGGTTACTCATGACTTGGGTATTCCGTTCATTTTTCTCTGTCCTTAGTCTGGAAGAATAGAGGTTTTTGTAGAATTCTTGGGTACTTCGAAAATTCGGTCCCAATCCATTGTTAAGTTTCCATTTTCTTCGGGCATTCTAATTATTTGCATTCTCCCTGTCCTGAGAGATTTATTTTTGAAACCTGTTTCTTGATAATGTTTCTTTGACCGCTGTCGCGTATCTTTTATCTTCCCTCTGTTTCTTTTGAACAGTTTTGTTTAGTTCAGTTTCCTAAATCTTTACTCTTTTTGTTGTCCATAGCTTGATACTTCTGCATTCTTAAACAAGATCCTTGATTCATTAAGGGTTTACAGATGTTATTTTTTGTTCTCTGGCTTTTAAATATCAGAGAGATTGGCATCTTTTAATGGAGCTCGTCGATGTTTTTTTTTTCCATCGTTCGTTGAAGGATCATGTTGGCTCAGTTTAGTGCAGACCATTTTCTTTCTTGGCGTTAATTTGAATTGTATATCTTATCATTCTGTGATCGCTTCCTACCTTGATTTGATCCAAGGCCTGAATATCTTTAACTGTTTTGCTCTTGTCGCCTAGGATGTTGTCAATTTCGTTGTTGGTTTCGTAACTGAAGCTTCCTCAAATCCATTTTTATTGGGTTTCCTCTCGGAGAAGGTATTCATAATTTCGAACCAACTCGCTGTCGCAAAATCTGCGAGATCATAGCCTCTTCTGTCTCCTATTTTGTATATGAACTTGCGACTTTCATTACTTTGTCTTACCTCAGCATTGAAGTCTGTCATAATGATGGATTCTTATTACATCATGAAGTTAAGTGTTCAAGTCATCATAGGAGTTCCCTTACTCCTCTTTGATTGAATGGGAAGTGGAAATGAGGACTTAGATGATGTTCAGTTCGTACCCTTTTGAGAGCTGTACAGTGACTCCGGTTGCGTTGTCTTTGAGTTCTTTATGAATAAAAAAAGTTAATTCCGCTTGGTTTTCCTTTATCTTTCTAACTGCAAAGAAGAAGTTGGCTCTTTAGTTTGATTACCCAGTTTTCCCTTTCCGCTATAACCAATAATGTCCCGTTTGATTTTTCTTAATTTCATTTTCATGATCGGTCAGGTGTATGCCTGTTCTGACGTTGTAGGTCCCTATGTATAACGCTGTTAACTTTGTGATGTTCTAGGAGTTTTGTTTTAGAAGTCACCTTTGCGGCACGTCACCCACACTCAGAGCAAGTACTTACAAGGATTCATTGTCATATTTACTTTTTTGTTTTACACCAGTAGGTGGTGTAGGCGAGCTGGGCTGGTAACCACACCTAGAATGAACTTAGTGAGCCGAGTTCAAATTCCAGGTTGGACTGCTGGTGTTTGGTTCTCACTAGTGCCATTTGTACCCCCACCAACCCGAGATGTGAGGAGAATGGCACTGGATGTGGGGAATGATGCCACTTAAGTTTCTTATAGCCTCAACATTTTATAAGTAGATATGGGCTATGCTGAGTTTAAGATAATACTTACATTTTATACACTGTTTTTTTTTCTGGGTTTATATGCCTAGGCCTATGTCTGTCATATTAGTACCATTCAGAGGGTGTTGAACAGAACCATTTACACCATCCTGGATACTATATAATCAATTTTCGATTCTTTCCATCTCATTGTTACTTTTTATTTCAATATATCGGGAGCTCATATTTCATGGACAGTAGCCTAACCGATTCGTCCAAGGAAGTATGTGGTTAGATGAAGCACAAATCTAGAGTTCTATAGTAACCTCTCTACTCCAAATATCAACAAGATTTTTTTTCGTGTTTACCAACTCGTAATACAATTTTTGTTTCGACCTTGAACCTTGGACCTTGAAAGATGTGATAAAAAAAATAATAGCAGAAATAGACTGGCCTTCCCTTGGTTTTTATTTTTGTCCTTTCTTCATCTTTTTTCTCTCTTTCTATATCATCATCCTTCCTTCTCATTTTTTTATCTTTCGTTGTCAATCATTTTCATTCATTCTTTGATATTCTCTCTTTATTTTTGTTTACTTTTTTTGTTTTTTTTTCTTCATTGATTTTCTTTCTCGATTCATTAGAAAACGTCAACCAAAACCGTCACCATAAGTTTCTTCAGATATTACACTGGCTGGTTGGCTGATTTGCTAGCTATGAATCACACGTACAGGTCGCACCAATGGAGTTAGAGGGCTGAAAATATAAACAACAATTCTTTATTATGTCTGAAAAAAAGTTTTTTTTAGTTTATTTTCATCAAACTCGCCATTTTATGAAACCTGTTCCCTCCATTATAGGTTATTCATCATCAGTCTTTCAATGTCTGTCGTTGGACATAGACTTTCCCCAGGATTCGCCACACTTTACTTTCATGGGCGTCGTGTGAGATTTCTAATGGATTCTATAATATCCCTGACTTTTGTCTTTTCTTAGATGTACTATGCTCTCTTGTGGTTTATCCATAGAGGCCCAGCATAATTTTTTTCTAGTGCACGTTACATAGTTCTCAATTTGAGGATCTCTCTCTTGGTTAGGTTCCATGTTTCAGCTCCAAAAGTGACTATTGGGAGGATGCATCGGCTATACACCCTTCTTTAAGGATTAATGGCATCTTCTTAATTTTGAAGGTTGAGCTTGGTCTCCCAAAGGCTTGCCATCCTAGTGTAATTCTTTGCTTGATTTCTTCTTTTGGGGGTCTCTGGGAGATTCGTTGTTTTAGGTAGATGTAGTGATCAATTTTCTCCAGTTCTGAGTCTTCGATTTTCATCTCAATGTTTTTATCTCGGATGTGGTCGTAGTGGAAGATAGATTTTCAATTAATGCAGATATCCTAGCGGTTAGCGGCATGGAAAATGGAATCGGTTGACCAATTAAAACTTTAGCACGCTGCACTGTCCTTCAAAAGAGGCATGAATCAATTTCTTTTCTAAAATGCTGTGGATAAATGGCGGAGCAGATTGGGCTCCGATGTTTTGGTAAGTCTGAGAGAAGGACCACTCTAACCGGTAAAAACCAGGTTTTTTTTCAAGCGTTGTGAGGAGCCGGTAACAGATTAAGTTGGGAAGGTGTTCCTCAAATGTACGAAAATAAATTTTTCGGGGAACATAGATGAGAATAAAACAAAAAATGGACAGTTGGAACTACGTGACCATTGTCTCTACCTCCCCGGGAAAGATTTGAAAAAGAGACATTGACGTTTGTATAAAGTCTACAACCACCCAAGCTAGTATATTAGACTCAAGTTATTTACTGAGGTTAACTTGGTTTGAGACAAGGTCACAATAATGCACACTATTTTCTTGCTTATTCATCGTCATCATCATCATCATCAACAATAGCAGCAGACTTGACAGAGCTTCCCAAAGATCCTCCAGACCCAAACCTCTCGATCGTGGGCATTGCGGCGCCTATATTTCCTGAACTTGTTCAAATCGTCACGCCATCTTACTTTTTGCCGGCCACGATTTATGATCTCGTGAGTCGTGATGTCTTCCGGTTGTCTGACGTTCTTGCAATATGGCTGGTTCATTGCCATTTGAGTTCTCTGCTGGATTTTATGATATATCTGACTCTTGCTTTTTTTTTCTATGGCGATTTATCCCGCATAAAACTTCGCTATCCATCGCCGTACAGTAGGTGCAACTGTGAAGCATTTTGTATTCATTCTAACCTTTTTCCCATCGGTAAAACACTCATCTGACTTTTCTGGCATCTTTGGATGGTGCGAAGTACAGTAGAGCGGAGAGTAAGGGAGGAATGGAAAAAGTTTACGCTGTCTCTATAACGACACTCAACAAGTCAAAAAAATGTGGTGTAAAGTAAACTTTCGAAAAAAAATATCTCTATTTGAAAAATAATCATAGTATTTTTTTTCTAAAATATGCGCCGCTTAAAAAATGTAAGTGGGTTTCAAACTTAATTTTCTATTTCAAAATGCTATACAGTAGACTGCCTCATAATTTTTTTTTATTCTGTCCTTTTTGTTCTCTTTCTCTTTGTCATTCCTTTTTCTGCCTATTGAAAAAAAAAATATCGATATTCCCAACTTGACATTTTAAGTAAAATCTAATGGCAGCTATAAAATTCACTGAGTGTTATTTTGGTAAACGTATCAATTACTTTATTTTCTTTGTTTTCTTTCAAATTTTATTTCGCGCCAATTTGTACGCGAGAAGAGTTTATAATGGCGATGGTTTGAAAACTTTGAAAGTAGGCCAAACGACTTGTGTTTATTGATATCCGCTGGGGGGTTGGAGAAGTGGAGGGCTTCCCTATCAATTTGCAAGGCTTGTTGTAGGTTCATCCGATAGGCCGAACGGAAATAAATTTTGAGTTTTCACATTCAAATGTGATAGATGGACGAACAAGGACGAGGTTATAATTGGGTGGTAATTGAAAAGATTGATAGATAGATACATATGAACTAGCTTAGATAGATAGATAGATAGATAGATAGATAGATAGAAACAGACCAATATAGATAGATAGATAGACATGAACAGATTAAGATTGATGGAAATGAACAGATTGATAGGTATAAACAGGCTAATATGAATATATTGATAGATAAGTAGATAGATAAGAGCAGGCGGAGATAGATAGATAGATAGATAGATAGATAGATAGATAGATAGATAGATAGATAGATAGATAGATACTTACATACATTCATGAATAGTTTGACGAACAGACTCCAGTAAATACATGGGAAGACTAAAATAGATAAATAAATATGAACAGACTAAGATGTATAGATAGATATATATAGAGATAGATATTAACGGACTAGTATAGATAAAAACAGACGAAGATAGATAGATAGATAGATAGATAGATAGATAGATAGATAGATATGGAGAGAGACAGAGAGATTTGAACGGGCTGATATGAATGGATAGATAGATATTAATAGGCTAATATAGATACATACATACATATATACAAACATACATACATACACACACACATAAATGGATGGAGAGAGTGCGTGAGTTGAATTTTTTTTCTCAAATCCCCAAAGAGCAGATGTATTTTCCATTTCCACCAATCAATATCTGCTTTAAACTCTCCTTTCTAATCTATCAGTCTTTCCTCACAATGAAAGCAATTCAAACGAGGTGATTCTAAAAAGCAAAAGAACAAAGTCAACAGACAAACAAACAAACAAACAAACCAACGACGACAACCCGCCAACTCAATCCGCCATATTGAATTTTTTTCAAGTTGCTCATCCTTCCTGATTTCAATTCGTTTTGGATTTTTTTTTCTTGTATCCAGCAGTGTACTGCTGTGGGAACGCGTGGAGACAACAACCCTGACCCCTTTAAGATCCACTTTTTTTATATACTACTGAAAATCTCGTTCTGTTTATTTATTTATGCCCCTAAAATTAACGGAAGCGGGGCATTTCAGCCGTACACATTTAATCCGGTTACACTTGAACTGTCCTATTTTTTAGGAATGCGCAGAAAACCCCAGCTGTCGAGGCTTACCTCATCCACCAGATCACTTGTGCCGGTAGCCCTGCATCCTTTCATCTTTTTTAACACTACACCACAGTTATCATCTATTCTGTTTTTTCCCCTCTGTTTATTTTTAGGGTTAAATTCACATTCCCTTCTACGCTAGAATTTTCACTTCGATTTTCTTCGGTCACCCACTCCATAAGTAAATTTACTTATTCGAATAATTTGTTCTTGAACCAATATTGACAGCCTTCAGACTCTTAGTATGAAAAGATTGAATAAAACGTTTTTCTGACGTTATATTACGAATAAACAAATGTTCCTTCATATCTCTAATTATGTTGTTCTTCAATCATTTTTCTGGCGTTAAAATATCAAATATTTTCATTTTTCCATATACCCGTTAAATCCAGTGAATGAATTCGCAGATATATTTGAATTTCTATGAAAAAATAATACTCCCAGTGGAAAAGTCCATTGTTTTAAATGGTGGGTAGAAAATATTTTCAATCGGCAAAATTATCTTGCTATAGGAATAGCATAATAAATTATTCTAATACTCTAACAATAGTAAATGATTTTACCATAGATATGTACTGAAAATAGCGCTAAAACTTTGGTTGGTGGCCAGGAATTAAGGCAAAGTGGGGACATTGTATGTATTTTGTAAATACGTGGCAAACGCAAACACAGATCTGAAAAAAGCAAACAACTACATCTACCTGGAACAATGAATCTTTTCGAAAGGAGAAGAAATCGGGCAAAGAATTACTCCGAGTTGGGAAGCCTTCAGTAGAGCAAGAGCAACTTTTAAGAACAAGAGAATCCCATCAGACTTTAAAAAGAAGGGTTCATGATCAATGCATCCTCTGATAGTTACCTATGGAGTTGAATCACAGAACCCTAAACCTTAAACATGGAATCAACTAAAAGATTATTCCTCAAACAGAGAACCACACAACGGGCACAGAAGAGAACCATGCTCAACTTCACATGGAGAGCTCATAAGACAAGACAGTATATTCGAGGAAAAAAATAGGAGTCAAGGATATCATAGTCAGGAATACCGTAAGGTCTATTAAAAAGCTAAAATGGCAATGGGCTAGTCATGTTAAAAGAATGTCAGCCAAGTGCTGGACATCACGACTCACACATTGTGGATCCTGAAATATCATTTGCTGTGGCCAGCAAAATATGCAATGGTCTGACAAAGTAGACAAATTGAAAATGTTGGCTCTACAACGCCCATGATAGAGAGGTCTGGTGAATAATGGAGAAGGTTTATGTCCAAGTGCAGACGCTAAAAGGTTGCTCCTGCTGATGATGAAGATGA
>OY735198.1:44360776-44378276 GCA_963457665.1 Thysanoteuthis rhombus
TTGGTCTGTATAGTCTCGATCCTTACTTTTATACTTAGTTCCTCCTATCTCACTTTCAGTGTTTTTGGTATGGTTCCAAGTGAATCTACGATTACTGGTACTACCCTGACTTTCATGTTCCACATCTCCTTCAACTCTATTGCTAGGCCCTGGTATTTTCCCAACTTTTCACTCTCTTGCCTATTTACCCTGTGGTCTGCACGGTCAAGTCTATCATTTGACAGGTTTTCCTCTTCTTGTCCCCGATTACAAGGGTCTTCTCGCTTGGATGGGGTGGTTAGTTTGGGTGTAAAAATTCCCAATTTAATTTGTGATTTCCATACTCCAGGGCTGTGTCCTGTTTGTGCTGGTACTACTTTCCTACATGGTTAAATCCCATTCGTTTTCTCAGTTCCCAGTGTATCACTGTTGGTACTCTATCATGCCCGTGTTTATATTCCTTCAGTGCAAGTTGACTACATTCACTAGTTATGTGGTTTACGGTCAAACAAAGCAGCATTTGCTGTTTGTCTGTGTTCTGTTGATTTTTGTTTTAATATATTTTGTCCTGATGCATTTGTTTTCGGCTGTTCTGTTTCTCTCTTCAGGTTTCCTTTTCGAAGCCATGTCCATGATATCTAGTCTGCAACATCCTGTATTTGTCTTTTAAATTCTCCGTATAGTTTCTTCTGTTCCCATTTTTCTTTCCTTGTTTGCTGTGCTGCTCCATTGTTTTCCTTCTTTTTTTCTTGTTCAGTGCGCTGCTTCGGGCGCTCTTTATGATGTCTTCACTGTTTACTTGCACATACTTTTCTAGACTTGGCCTGGACCTCTGGACCCAGTCTTCGATGTTAATGATGAGTCCTCTGCCGTTTTCTTTCCTCTTCAAGTACAGTCTATCCGTGTCATCTCTGTGGTGTAAGGCTTTATGCATTGTCATAAGCTTCCTTGTTCGCCAGTCCATTGACTGGAGTTCTTCCTTTGTCTATCCAAGGGATGGCGCTATGCTTCTTACTACTGATACAGCCCATGTGTTCATTTCTTTTATCAGGTTCCTGCTATTTAGTTTTGTCTCAAATATTATCCATATGCTCCAAAGGTATTCTCTTGTATTATTATTATTATTATTATTATTATTATTATTATTATTATTATTATTATTATTATTATTATTATTATTATTATTATTATTATTATTATTATTATCGGTTGCCTTGGAGGTCACTGCAGGAGACTGAATGACAGCAAGTCTCCGAGTCTCCCCGAGTGTCTAGTGCTCCTCTTTTATTACTATTAGGATGATGATGATAATGATGATGATGAAGAAGAAAAAAAGAAGATTCCCTCAATCTAAACCTTGCACGTGACTGCCGTCTTGTGAAAAGTCCTTAGTGTCTAAATCATGTTTTTGTTTTGTTTGTGTTTTGTTTTTTTCGTTTTTTGTTTGTTTGTTTTTAGGGTTTTTTTTTCTTCATCTCAACATTACAGACTAGCGTTGCCAAGACGACATAGCCCGAAATCTGAGGCTCTGGTATAGCGGATGCCGGGCAGATCAACAGGTTTTACGTCGAGATTGAGTCGAGATTGTGTTGTAGAAGATGAAAGGAAATATTTCATGCAAAGAACATGGAAGAACAGAAAGTAAAGAGAGAAGAAGGAAAGAAGGGAATACAAAAAGATGGGAAATATAGCGATAAAAGAAGAAGAGTTAAAAAAAAAGAACCACGTGGAAAGAGAGAATAATTCACATATACCGATCATCGTGACCCAGTGGTATATCACTGGCTTCCATTGGGCTGCGGTTCACTTCAACGACGTGTCATACCAAAGACATTAAAAATGTTACTCAATGCCTCCTCACTGAGCCCTCTGAACAAGGACTAATAATTCATGATAAGGATATAAGTAGATAACTCATAGATCTGCATAGAGCGGGGGAGACGTGAGGAGAAGAACGAAAAAGATTATGATTGATTGATTGAAAGAAAAGAAGGAAGGAAAAGAAGTTAAAAAACAAAAAAATGGTCTTAGATGGAAAGGAAATGGGAGAAGAAAAATAAAAGGAAAAAGAAACGGAAGAAGAATGGAGAGAATTAAGAAGGGTGTTACGAACGGAAGGGAGAAAAACGGCGTATAAAGGAGAAAGAAAGAAAGTGAGGAAAAGATAAATAAAAATGAAGAAAATGATTAAAAAATGGAGAAGAAGAAATTAAGAGACTGTTTGAGAAAAACGTGATTTAAGAAAGAAAGAAAGAAAGAATGATAAGAAGAAAAGGAATGATAGAAGTAAAGAAAAAAAGGTAAGGAAAGAGGTGATTTTGAAAGAAAGAAAGAAAGAAAGATAGGAAGAAAAAAGAAATAAGCAAAAAGAGAAAAGCGAATAAAAGAAAAGAAGAAAAGTGGAGTGAAAGAAAAGAAAATATAAGTAACAGTAGAAAAAACAGAGAGAAAGAGAAGTAGGGACATAGAGCTAAATAAAGAAAGAATATCTTATATATAGAGAAGGAAACGAGAGAATTAAAAAAGAATGAAAGAAAAGAGGGATAGAGAAGACATTAGGTGAAAGAAAGAAAAACAATCAAGCAAAATGACGT
The DNA here is from genome assembly GCA_963457665.1 of Thysanoteuthis rhombus. Lineage (NCBI taxonomy): Eukaryota > Metazoa > Mollusca > Cephalopoda > Oegopsida > Thysanoteuthidae > Thysanoteuthis > Thysanoteuthis major. The sequence continues at coordinate 44,363,350 of OY735198.1, forward strand.
GAAAGAGAGGAGAATCAAGTAGGAAGTGGAAAAGAGAGGAAGGAAGGAAGAAAGGAAGGAAGGAAGGAAAGAATGAACTAAGAAAAAAAGAAAGAAAGGAAGAATAACAAAAAGAAAGAAATAATGAAAGAGAGAAGCGAAATCAGACAAAATTGCTGGTGGGCGCCGGTACAGAGACAAAAGATGTGGAATGAAAATTCTGACAACAAAGAAATGATGGGAAAAAAATCTATAAAAATATCCGAAAAAAATAGCGGGGATCTAAAAACCGGAATAAAGAACAAAAAGTGAGACTAAAGGGGGAAAAAATTCGGCACATCCCTAAAAAAACATCCATAGAAATTCTGGCACCAGATTCGATGCTTAAATCGGAAGCATGCAACATAACTGGAGGCAGTTTTGCTAGGAATAATTTTTTGGGCTTTTTTTTTTTTATTCTTTATTTTTTTCAGTGTAGTAAATATGCCGAATCTTGAATATTTAGCCTATCTCAAAAAGAAGGAAGAAATTCCATTGTGTGGACGCTTTTTGTCAACGGATCGTAAAAGAGAGACAGAAGAAGATTCGGCCTTTATTCTTTTGGACTCGTCGCGTGACGACATATTGAGTAAAAAAAAAACCTGAATAGGCTTCGTGCTTTTTAAAGACAAATCTTCCAGGCTATTTAAGGATTAAGCGACAGAGTATTATTTTATTTTACCTCGTTTCAATTGATCTGAATTTTATAACACTCTTCTTTCACCAATTGTTCCTCCATTTTTACTAGATTTTATTATTTTGTATTCCTTTTAAAAAAAGTAATCTCCTTCGTGATATTTTAATATAGTTACAAATTCTGTCGTCCGATATTCTTTTTGATCCGGCCGATATCCAATCAAAACGTGTCATCCACATATATTATATGCTTGTGTCTCTACCCTCACATTCTATGTAGAATAGTCCTATAATACGATCTTTCTTTTTATCCGACCAAAATTTGATCGAAAGATTTTATCAACATTTAATGTGTTCAGTCATTACATCGTGCGGATACAAGTCCTGCAGTCTGACTTCTTTCCAATCTCTCCAACGTATGATCGAAATGTTTTATTCATATTTACTATTTGTTTATGATTTTACCTTTCATTATTGAATGTAGAGAATTCTGTATTCATTTGAAATGTGTCTGTAGATGTATCAGAAGTAGCACGTACGCTCCTACCCTGTTTGTAAGTTTTGCAGAAGCTACCGTAATTATTCAGTATTAGCTGCGGTAACATAAACTTGTTAGATGATTGATTTGAATTATTTTGATTAATTCATCATGAAACAGGTGATATATATATATATATATATATATATATATATATATATATATATATATATATATATATATATATATATATATGCGTGTGTGTGTGTGTGTATGTTTGTGTATTTATGAGTACGTGCGAGTGCGTGTGAGAAGATTAGATGATGTGTATATATGTTGTTGTTCACACCTATAAATTCATGTGCGCGTGTGTGTGTGCGCGTGTGTGTTTGCATGTGTGTATGCGCGCGTGTGTGTGTGTGCGTGCATGTTCGCATGCTTACAATTACCTCTCTATCCCGTGGATCAAATTGCCATTTGTCTGAATATAATGCCATTTTTTTTAATACTTATAAACATAGAGTGCCGGGCACTAATATCCCCACTAGTGTATGCCAAATTCTTGCAAACAATACGAATATACTATACAACAATAATTATAAGAAGACAGCTTCAGATTCTTGAAGCTCTTATTGTGAAGCAAATAAATCTTTCACTAAATAAGATATACTTCATTTTGAGATTTTGAATACATTTAAAAACTGATGGATTCATTTAGCCCGGCAAAGGATTTCGTTTCGATGGCATTTCGTGCATAGCGTCATCATAACGCATTAACTGCCAACGCTGAGTTTGAAAAGCATTCACGAATTGACAAACGAATAACCTTTGTAGTCTTTCCTTGAACTTGGAAATGACCAGAAGTATTTCTGAAAGCCCTAGATCATAAGCGTTTAGACAATACTTTCATTCATTAAATCCAGACACGCGTTCTATTGTACGATAGTGAACACGAGAAGTTAACGATTTTGTTTTCTTTGAGAGTTGACTTTATTCTCGTAATTAGTCTGACGGTATATTGAAAGAGGGGGGAGAGAAAGAGTAAGTCATGACGCTGTGTGGTGTCAACTACCGACCAGGAAAAGAACGAAAAAAAGGGAAATTGGAATTTTCTGGTCACACGTTATTTTAGGGAATCTATTGATCTGACGACGCCTTTTTTTTTTGCAATTTGTTCTTTACCTGTCCTCATATTCATATTTAAGCTTTGGTCAGAGTTGAGTTTGACTCTGGAGCAGGGACTCTTGTCTTTCCCAAATTCCTTGTCAATAGTCATTTATATATGCATATATACACATATATATATATATATATATATATATATATATATAGAGAGAGAGAGAGAGGGGGGGGGAAAGAGTGAGAGAGAGGGGGGGAAAGATTGAGAGGGAGAAGGAGAAAGAGAGTATCCACGCAGCAATGTTTCTTTCAAAAAACAAATATGGTTTGTCTGATTTTTTAGTCAACTTTTCCTGTTGGCAAATACATATATATATACTTGTGCGTGTGTGTGTGTGCAGGTGTGTGTGCGTGTGTGTGTGTGCAGGTGTGTGTGCGTGTGTATATTTGCATTCCAATACCAACGTAAACATACATACACGCGTGAATGCCGTCTGTACTAACCTCATTTACAAGATCCACGATACCTTACAAAAAATATTGGAATTGATTTCCCGGTGAAGGTTTTCAAACACTTTTGTTTTCTTGTTGTTGTTTCAAGATTTATTTTTTATTTTTTTATTTATCTTTTCTGATTTTTTTTTTCTCTGAACTTTCTTGAATATTTTTCCTAACTTGCTTGCTGAAATGTGCGGATATCCCGTCCATTAGCCATCAGAAGATCAATAGATTGATTTGTGTCCCGCGTGTCTCTTCAGGAAGAAGACATGCCTGTTTACGGAAAACCAGAACAAAAGACAAATTTGCTTGGTTTCTCACTCTAAGGAGGTGCAGAATGGTGGATAGTGGCTCTGAGAATATATTTGGCAAGATTCGAGTTCAAACTGTGGATGGGACAGTTTGTGTCCACTCCATTCTAATGCTTTTGGGGAAAGGTTTTGAATACATTTTCCCCGAAGCTATTGTTATAATAGCACAGTTTGGACTGAGTGACATCACCTCAGGTGCTTGTAGCCTCTAAGTCTATTTTGTATCTTATACTGCAAACAGAATGTGATATGTGAAACCATAGCCAGCGAGAGGGCATCATTTACTTTACTTACACTGAATCCAGTGCTTACAAACAGCAACTGATTAGTCTCTTATGTACTCATTTACGCCACTTTTTCGCTTTGTTTTGAATCGAGCCTTCAGAAGTGTAGCGCACAACCTCTCCTCTTTCTAGCACTCAAGTTTCTTGCTCCTTCCACCAACCCAAACTCTGACGACTCAGCCTAACATGCCACCATGATATAGGTATCTGAAAATGAAAAGGCACAGCCAAAACTCAATCATTGCTTCAAGTAGTCTGGTCTGATATTTTATTTGCCATCCTCATGACTGAGCTGAGGTTCGAAAAGAGGGACTTTATCTTTAAATATATTTCTTTCCTCTTCTAATACTGTTTTCCCCGGCGTTGTTGACGCTCCAGCTGCAAAGATGCAGCCCAGTTTTGACTTGCAAAATTTTGGAAGAAAAAAATGCATGAGTGTTTCATTAGTCTTGTAATCAAAATATTTACTATTTGAACTCATCAGATATTTGTTGTTGTTTTTTTTTTTTTTTTTGGTCACTTGATAATGTTCACTTGAAGTTTATCCCATATTTTATTATAAGTGCAATGTAAAAACTTCATTCAGAGGTCACGTCTTTGGGCCCTGATTACTACCTACTATCACCTCTTCTAGGATTAGGTTAAAACTAGGATAAAAATCTCTTTCGGTGTATAAGACGCAGTGTGAACATCGAAAACTATTTCGAAAAAAAACATAACGTTACTGGGAAATACGACATTGTATCTACCAGGACCAATAGCGAACGGCAAGTCGTCCCTAACTAGTTTGACCTACATAACGTGAGTGCAGAAATATCCGATGCATTTCTAGATATTTTTCAATATTCTTTAGGACCAGAAATTTAAACAAAAATAAAAAAATGACAAGATCGGGATCGAAAAATTGTGCACGGAAATCAAAAATCCTTTCTTAAAAGTTCTGTAAATTTCAAAATGATGTTGCACGCTTCTACAAGAAAGGAAAAATTTAAGGTTTGAAGAGAGAGAGGGGGGCCAAGTAATCAGGATCAGTTGCTTGTCGTAGAGTGATGATTAGCAAGCATTCCAAGAATGATGATATACATTTGAACAGCATAGGATATATATATATATATATATATATATATATATATATATATATATATATATATATATATATATATATGTGTGTGTGTGTGTGTGTGTGTGTGTGTGCATACAAACAGTATGAGAAAAATTGATTGTAGGTTTTACAAATATAAAAGTGTATTAACTCATTTTTTATTGGAATATCGGTTTATCTTGAAAACAGTTTATATATATATATATATATATATATATATATATATATATATATATATATATATATATATATATATATATATACACACACATATTATTGTGTTATTGTATCTTATGAGGGAGAGATATGTAATAATAATTTTAGATAAAAATACCACTGCAAAGCATATAAAAACAGATAGAGACCAAATATTCACACTCAATGCTCGGCTTTAAGTATACTCCTTTTTTTGTACAATCATGTCGTATAAACGAGATGTAAGTGATTACAAAGTGATGAATCTTCAATACTTGTTAATATTTCTCCTTGACAATAACTAAGATACCCAATTTCACACCTTCAAATCAGACTTGCACAATAAAGTTAATCACATGAGCCGTTTGTTTGGGAAGGTTCATTTGTACCGGGTTAGAAATGAATATTAATCGCAACCACTGCATCTATGGCTTCAAAACAAAGCTAGACTTCCTCCTCTTGCAACCATCATCGAACTGGCTGACGTTTTCTTTTGTTCTAAATGTGCATGTGTGACACCATTCTAGACGCAATATCCGGTTGTTCTTTTAACAAGGTTTTGTCAGTTTATCCCCTCACCATGCCACGTACCATGTCAGTATCAACATGGATGAACCAATCTGAGCTTTGCTGTAATGGTCGCTGGATAGAAGTCTGTGCATTGGTCATTGTTTTGTTGGGACAGTTTTATACTACTTAGAAGAACCCGTTGACTGACATAGCGTTAGTACACAAATGAACAGTTCGGAGTTAATGGCCGTATGAAGAATTGGCCGAAGTTTTATGCTGCTGATCCTTTGATAACACTTCATGTAAAATTTCCCTCTCAGTTTCTACAACCCAATGCTTACATATTAATACGTAGAGATTTATTAAGCTTACATAAGATACTAAGCCAATATAAAAGAGATAGTTGCTCCCATTCCACGTGGCAGATGCGGCAATGACTTTTTTTCTCGATTCCCTGAACAAATCATTGAGATCGATTTATAGTTTCAGTGGCAATTATGGGTTTCATGCAAGGCCAACACCTAAGATGAGCTGTCTTACAGGGTTAAAGGACCATAACTACCTAGCTATTCATCCCTCAGACAGGAGAAGTAAATTTGTGCATTTCCTTAGGGTATCAGTGCAATGTGGATAAAAACTGCACCGAACTTGGTTTGTCGATTTTGTTCCCCTGTGCCATTGACGATACTGCCACCTGCACATCCGAAATGAAAGGGGAGGATAAAAAAGAGATTATTATGATCATGGTGCAACAACCTTTCGAATATCCTGCTCTCCCCTGTCTGATTTGAATTCCAGCATTCAAAATCCCAATTTTTGCCTGGGTTTGATCACCGACCGCTGGCACCAAAAGGAAATACGCCACTATCTCAGCCACATGACTGGATAAAGGATGCACCCAAAGGAGACTGAACACTCGACTACTGTAATCGGCTGTGAGTTTAGCTGGACCCAGCAAAAGGAGAAGTGAGATTGGAAGATTATGTTGCACCTATCCTCTAAATGGTTTGGACCTACCTGGCCTAAATATCTACACTAAAACTACCGTTGTTGAACTAAAAAAAAAAAAGATAGAGAAAGCACACGACTGATTTGTGTCAAAACAATTTATTAAAGCAACCCTGTAGACATAGAGTTTAAGTTGAGCAAATTATTGTCAATCAGGGAGCCGTTGAGAAAACAGAAGTAAACTTCCCTCAAACTTGTGGCGATTCAATGGAAAAATTTGAAGATAATTTATCAAAATTGATCATGACTTTATTTTTCTCCATATTTTTTTTATATTCCTGCACTGGGGTCTCTCATTAGTTTTTTACCAGTTTTACCTGTTTTTCTTTTCTTTTCTCATTTTTTTAGATTATTTTGAAGGTTCTATTTTCATTGCTATCATCTCTTAACAACAGCTAAATTACCCGTTGCCCTTCATTCTCAAGTTAGATGTTACCGTGAATTGTAAAAGTCAAATGCTTTAATAATGGCATTATACACCCTGGTAGTGATGTAGAGATAGGAAATTCTGTAATATAATCATAAGCATCGAATGGAGAATCCGAACTCAAAAATTGATCCTAGTAAAAAGCGAGAATTTGCAGATTACACCGTAATCAAAATTAAATTTAATAACATTTTTCAAATTTTGTGATACAATTTCATCATAATATGCTTTTATGTAGTTAAAGAGGTCTGAATTGTACGTACGCTCCTTGTTTTGATTGAACCAAATTGAATTTTGATTAAAGTGGATTGTTTTTGAGGTTCGAGTTGTATATTTGATCTAAATCAAGAGAAGCGTCTGCGTTGTGGCAGAGGTCGTCGGTCGGTTGGTGTTCAAGCCGGGTTGAAAGCTAGGATTTCAATAGATTATCCAAAAAGAGAGCAGCATTTTCCCACTTTTGGGGTTTGGTGCGACGCTGTCTTCCTCTCAAGTATTTCCTGGCATTTGGCCCAGGGCCAGACAAAGATATCTAAATTCGCTTTCTACCACTTTTTCGCTTTTCCGATAAAATGCAAATAGCGGGAAAAGTGTTTGCTTTCATAGCGAGCTGTTTCCGGGGCAGCGCACACCTGATCCCTTACACACCTGATCACTGTACCCCACAAGCACAAACCTCAGACCAATAATCCTAACATACTATCACAACCAATTTGGAGGTCTACAAACGTTCAAAACTTTCCAATATAGAATAATGGTAATTGCTTTACGATTTACGCCATTTTATTTGAACACTTTACTCTCGAAACTGCAGGAGAAACCTGTAAAGTGTCATAGGGTCATTAGTTTTTATGTTTCTGAAATGGAAACGTCAGAACTTACGAAGGTTGGACATTATACTCTATTAGGGGGCGTCAGTGAATAACCGGTTTCATGAAGATTTAAGTGATAATTATGTCTTTGCCAGGTAATAGTATTGTTTTGAACGCCTTAGTTTGAATATAATCGTAAGTGAATCGACAGACGTCTAGTCTGATGGTAAAACACGAGAAGCAAGAAGAGAAGCAACAAAAAAAATTAATCATAGGATTTCAAAAAGTTTATACAGAGGTTTTCGGTGATTCATTATTGAATTTTTGGTAAGAATTATTCATTGGTTTAAGTTATTGTCACTGATAACTAATTATATGTTCGCTTCATTTTTAGCTACTTTCCGTTGTTCAAACAATTGGAATAAATTTTTTTTAAATCTTTTTGGAGAGGTTTATCGTAATTATTATTAGTCATTGAAGAGCAAATGTCATCGGCGATAAATGATATTGTTGCTTCTCTTCAATTATTTTCCGTTATGTTTCTCATTATATCACAACCCTTTCTTACGGGAAAGGTCGTTGGAGCAAATGATCCAATTTATTTGGAGGGCAAATTACATTTTTTTTCAACACTGAAGAATCTCTCTTGGACTTTCAAACTGACTTCAAACTTGCAGAAACTAATCTGATAAATAAACACTAACTACATCCCCAGATCAGAGAACATGCCGTTCAGAATATTTGAACAAATAATAAACAAAAACCTGTACCTGATTTGAGGATTATATATTTTGTTATTTCCCACCAGTGCTAATGTTTGGGATCCCTATCCAAATTTATGCCGTGATTTTAAATGCTGATTATCGAGACGAGTCAACGTTACCACTTGAAATATTGGCACTACACAATCTTCGATACGAGCTTGCTTACCATTGCTCCAAAGTGAGACACCTCGAATTTACCAAGCTTAGTAAGGCACAGGTGTAGGTTACACAGTTTGGACGGAACTCCCCACGGTAATGGTCCACGACACTAGTTAATTGAACATTGCACCAAGACAAAGCTCCTAGTATTTGCTATTCAGCTCAGTACAACACAAATCCTGAAGTGGGGGCCTCCCTATGAGGCTTGAACTCACCACAGTAGGAATGGTTTTACGACTAGTTTTCCATTGCTTCTTCTCTTCACGCATTTATCTTGTTTTGTTCGTTTGTGAAAGGGTTTGTTTGTTTTTTTTTGTTGTTTTTTTTTTCTTTCTTACTTTTGGATCGTATTATTTTATTTTAAGTCCAAGCCATTCTTCTCTCTTTTTTTTAAAATTCTTTTTTTTCTACTTTCGTTCCGAATTTCTGTTTTTCTCCGATCTCCTCAACCCTCTCAGACCACACCTTTTGATGTTGAACTTCCTCTCACTGACACCGCATCCTATAAAGCGTATTTCCGGTTCGCAAACACCCTGGGTGACGTTTAACTCATCCATTCTTCTCTGAAAACCGTCTGAGCTTTCAGTGCCGCTTATTCGCTAGAGGTGCTGACTGGAGAACAAACACCATAATAGGCAAATGCCTTGCATTGACGCAAACCATCATAGCATGGCGCTGTTACTCTGGGCCAAAGTGAACCTATCAGACCAGACAGAAAAGGAGGGAGGAGGAAAGACATAAGAGAGAAAAATGGCAAGGATATTCTGCAGCTTTCCTTTTCTTTTCGCTATTCTCTGCACTCGTTTCCGGAGGACTGTTGGGCATGCTACTTAACCGGTAGATGAAATTTCACCCTTCCTTATCCCCGATTTTCGTCTTTCAATTCGTATTCACCGTGCCTCATTATAAAGCCGGGCGCTTTACAAGAGCGTTTAAGAGATTTCCCGCGCGTGAGCACCGATCCAATCGTCTAATAGACTCAATCATTATAACTCCTTTTCTCACAATCCATCTAATACGTCTCTTCATATCATTCCAGCTCTCTATCTATCTCTACGTCACACGAATACATACACAAATATATACTTACACACACACATACACACACAAATATATATGTATATATGGATTCGTGTCTACATACATGTCTGCATACATATATCTCTACATATATGTACGTATATATCTATATGTACATGTATATGTATATATATGTGTGTGTGTGTGTACATATATATCTGTTCATGTATGTATATATGTGTATTTATATGTGGGTACATGTATGTGTTGATGAAAATGACAATAGGAGGGCGATATATATATATATATATATCCGTGTGTGCATATATATATATATATATATATATATATATATATATATATATATATATATATATATATATATATATATATATATATATATATGTATATATCCGTGTGTGTGCACATGGATATTTATGTATGTTTGTACGTTTGCATTTAGGCAACAACTTTTCATGAATACAAGTTTGGTTAAAGACCGTAAAAATGATTTTTCATTTTTTTTTTATCGTATATTTCAGTTGAGATAAAAGACAATGCATGTTTGGATACAATGGGTGTAAGTGCCGTCCAAATATTCGAGGTCTGGCACTTCTGACCAAACTTATATAAATTATCAAGATCAAACGATAAAGAAGCTATGAATCTCAAACAGACAACTGATATTGTTTAATTGACTGATGCACCAACCGCAAATCTATAGATGACTACTCGCCCAGAAAATGTCCAAATCTCAAACACTAAATGACCTGAAAACTATAAAGACTGCAAAACGAAAGGATACGTATGAATACGTTATAACACCCGAGACTCTAGGGCATGATTTTTTTCAAATTCTCATCCAAGTAGGAGAACTCTTTATCCCTCTCACAAGAACAAACCTCACAAAATGGGAATGAACCATTCACTGTTTGCCAATCCTGTCACATTGAGCCAAACAGATGTACAAAATTTACGTATCTCCACCATGATTTGAAATCACGACTTTGTGATTGTTAGGGGATTCATTTACCAACTGAGCCAAACTGATGCCTCGTATACCTACGAATCCATTCATGTATGTATACAAAAGTTGTAGCAATAATCTCCAGTTGGAATGGAAGGATGAGTGGAGTTCCACTCTGCAGCAGTCCGGCGTGTTTAAATATCTTATAGTCCTGCTTCCTGTTCCTGATAACGGTTACCCGTGTTTAAAAAACATCCTATGTTCGATGGAAGGTTGCATATGGTTATCTTGGCGGACTGCATTCCGTACTGTAGAATAATTAGAGACTTCCTGATCGAGTGTGGAGGGAACTCTTGGAATGTTGTCGTTAATTAACGTCTCGATTTTGGGACAAAATGCAGATAATTACAGACATTCTGTGCATCATTTCTCCTTGCACCGGGAAAACCAATTCAACGAACGAAAGAGGTACGAGAGGAAGCTGGGTGATAGGTGCCATTGGTGCAAGAAGATAGTTATTATGTTTCTGGGTATCTGTTAATTTTCCTCTCCAGATAAAATGAATCCTGCAGAAATGTCTTATTCCACACATTTTTCTTCTTATTTTTTATCATTTTATATACATACCGGGTGATCATATAGGTTTTTCATCCATTTCATATTGTACGGGCAGTGCTTGTTCAAAACTTACATGTTTGGTAGGCCCCTGAATTTACGATGTGCGGAGCAACCTGCCGTGATTGATATGTAAAATAATTTCCAGACCGCCGTACGAAAATACAGCCTAGAATGATCTCAGGTTATTTATTATTTTTATAGTTGCTAATTCAGATATTTTTTAATTTGAATTTAGATCTATAACTTTAGGTAAAAGATCCATCATCTGTACATTTTGTTTTTCGTTTATTTTCATTTGGTTTCTCGAAAACTGCCGATCAAAACAACTTCATACTAGAAACTTCAATGCAGTACACGCTGACTATTATGTCTAGGAAATGTCAACTCCATACAATGGCAAATCGTTGAGTAATCGTTGTGCATACATACAAATGTACGCAGACGCATTTCTTCAATTACAGTTAGATATAAACGCCATTTTGATACCGGCTCGCAGCGCCATCTGCCGGAAAAAAAAAGAAACAAATTTATATCAATTGTTCTAAGTAATGCTACAGCATCCATGTTTTTGTCTAGCACAGTTTTTAAGGTATGATTGTACATAACCGGGGAAGGATTATAGACTTTGTGTGCCATATAAATATATATTGATCTTACTAAGTGTCCCGCTGAAAAACATGAAGCAAAGAAAAGAAAATATACATGAATAGCAGCTGAAGAAGAGGAATAAACCCGATGAGTATTTTGTTGACCGAGTTGTTGCAAAAGTTCCCAGCGTTATGTTTCGAGCCATCTTAGATATTTCTAAGAAGTTTTATCAGATTTTTATTGATTGTGCTGTCAGTAAAAATATGTCGTTTAAAAGCCTTGAGAAAAAAAACAAAAAAAAACACAATCTCCGAAAACGGATTACACATCATCTTCATCAACCATTTATGTTTCACTGCTCCACAAAGGCCTTTCCCATTTCTCTCAATGACGACCATGGTTGCACGACCTCCATCCGTGTCCTATCAGCATACCTATCCATCTCATCCTTCAATCGCCTGGGTTTCTTCCAACTGCGTTTACTGTTCAATGGGAACCAATCGGTCAACGTTTTGTTTTTTCTGTTTTCCTTACTCTTTGCTGAGTCTCAAACCCTTTCCCATTTTTGTCATTTCATTATTTGTATAATATCTTTCCAGTTAGGTCTATCCTTGAATCCACTCAGGTCTTTTTCTATCTCTTGGGGTTATTACCAGTTGTCTGTATGATTCTAGATTGCTTTTTAGTTTGTTTTATCAGATTCCTCGTTCTGCATCTGTATACCAAAGCTTGCATAATGCATTCATTGTACACATTACGGTTTCGATATATTGACAAAATGCTTTTCAAAATATCTCTCTACAAGATGCTTTCAACCAATCACTATGCTTCTTTTTATTTCGTTTTCATGGTGTTTCATCAACTTTGTATCCTTACCTGAGTATATGCATTCCTCACCCTCCTCCAAAACGTCTTTCTCTATTCTTATTTACAAAAGAGAAACATTGGATAGCGTATAGATATCTGTATTTTTCTGGTTCAACACAGCAAATGTCTTTTTTAGAAAAGATAGTCTCTTGCAATGATAATGAGTGAGCAATTGGTTCGTTTGAATGTTTGAATGATGCATTGATTTTTTTCCGTACAAAAAAGTCGACCGTAGATTTTACTGCAGGACAACGACTGTCCTCAGGATTCAAACATGAAGCTATTGTTTTCCGAACTGAGATAAGGTCTTCAACACACTGCCCCATTTGTCAAATCTGTTCTTACTTTTACGCTATGCAACATTCCAAGTTTATTTATAAGCTCAGAAATATTCAAGAAATCAAAAGTTACTTCAAAGAATTCATCAAATCAAATTGGAATCGTTCTTTTATGATTGAATACATAATTTACCATAAAAAGTGACACAAGGGCATACAAAGCCAGGGAAATACCGCGATGGTTCCATAATGCAGCTTTTTCTTTATATGGATAAAAAGATTTTGACAAAAATATCAGGAAGTTTTCAATCGATTTAATAAAAAATATCGAAGTCACCTGAAAAATGGCCGAAGTGGAACAAACCCACAAACCTTTACATTTTGCGCTAACGACAACTGAAACAGACACCAATTCAAAATACTCGATATCTCACTCAATCGTAAAAGTAAAGAGTAGTCCATTGCGAACGATTCGATGGAAGACCGGTCTAAAATACCTGAAAATGTAAAAAATGCTTCCGCCCACCAATTTTGGTTCTCAGCAAAGGCAAAGCACTTATCGGAAGATGAAGACTTACTGAATAGATAGAGGCTCCCATCATCAGTTTCTCAACAAATCCTGTGAAAGTATTCACTCCACATACTAATATGTAAATCTGAATCTTCCTCGTTATTCAAGTGTTCCATCTGGACATCTTCAAGAATTGTCGTTTATCCTTGATCGAATTGTACCGTACTTCACAAACAGCCACTCCGCTAAAGTCGAGGAGGTTCGCTCATTATAGATATTTACTATGTTCTTCTGAACACGTTAGGAGGCCTTAATATGATATTAGTCCCATTCTATCAGTAAAGCTTGCTACGATTCCTCTCAACTGACAATCCTTTTCTTTTGGATTTCTTATACAATCCCACAGTAAAATCATTTAGAATATATTTAAATTATGCCCATTATAGTATACTCTGACGATAAGACTTGCCTAAATTTATATACATTGCCAATCACACTCTTTCATATTCCCATTGCATTTATATAGTAGAACACACTACCAATGCATTTCTGTAGTTGAAAAGAACATTCCACCAAAAAAAGTGTTACATAGACCAGCCTAAAAAATTTCTCTACATTGTGACACGTAATTTTTTCAGTTTATTTCAAAATGATGTTTATCAGATCTAATCAAAAATTCTCTTCCAGACAAACTAATAAATTTAGGTGCACAATTTTTTCTTCAAGTAATTATTCAGGTTGGTCTAAAGAAACTCTTCTTTTTTTTTTAATAGCACCAATATATTTCCATATCAAAATACATTACCAATGCTTTTTAAATACAATAGCCCAAGTCTGCCAGTGATGCTCACGTTATTTCCTGTACACTAGCAATCTCTTTCTTTTTTACAATCAATGCGTTTATAGTTAAATCATTATAATATGTTTACGCTCTATGTATGCTGGGTCTGTTAAGTTAGAAACGCTTGCATTCATTCCTGATCACTAATAAAACATTTCTGCCAGATTTTCAATGCATTTCTATAGTATAATCCTGTCGTATTGCAATGATCAGCAAACTAATTTTTCTGGCTGTTGTTAGTGGATTCAATCATGATCTGATCTCTTTGTATAAATGGTCTGATATCAACCAAGATGTTGAGTTAATATACTTATATAAGGAGAAATGTATCTTTTTTGTTTTTCTGTCAATAACACAGCTTTCTTCCACATAAGGGTAAAAATTTTGTTGATAAAAAATATCCCGCTACACAGCATTTGGAACTATGGACTCCTCAACAAGATCGAATTTACTATTTTAGAAATTGTACACACATACATATATATATATATATATATATATATATATATATATATATATATATATATATATATATATATGTGTGTGTGTGTGTGTGTGTGTGTGTGTGTGTGTGTATGTATATATATATATATATATATATATATATATATATATATATATGTATATATTCCTTCAAATATTTCACTGGTATCATCTAGTTATATATTAGTTCTTAAGCTTACTCTGGCACAAGGCCACAAGAAAAATATGAATTTTCTAATTTGCTAAGCATTGATTGTAATTTTGTTAATTGGGCTTACGTAAAGTTGTGTTTTTTATAGGAATCTCTACTTTTGGAAAGTGGGGAAAACTGTATTTACAAAAAGCAACGCCACATATGCGATCATATTTTTCGTTATATCAGTATTTTGTCTTTCCCCTTCAATCCTGACTTTTTTGATTCTTTTACACACACAGA
>OY735198.1:44383276-44413276 GCA_963457665.1 Thysanoteuthis rhombus
TGCTTTCTATCAATCCGTAGTCGAGCTTAAGCAAAGGTTTCGTCGCATCAGAGTCACTTCAACTACTTTTAAAAAACCGCTATAAAATTCAAATAGCAATATATATATATATATATATATATATATATATATATATATATATATATATATATGTATATATATATATATATATATATAGTTAATGAAATGTTGACGTTTTACCAAATCAGAGTGATGTCAACCCAACTAGAAAAACACTGAAATATAAGGCCAAAATTATTTTCAGGTATAAAGGTAACACATAAGAAATATAGATAGAATAATCTTTTTAAAACAAATTCCTTTCATTCAGACATAACCAAAAATAACTGGATAAAGATTAGGAAAATCATTAAAGAAAATCCAAATTTTGGAATAAAATTACTTCACTTGAATGGATCGCTTCCGGGATGATTATTTCATTTATTAGGAAGATACATCAGATATTAATCTTCAGCGCATCATTCTTAGGTGCATCTGCACTTCCATGTCAACTTTGGTGAAAAATCGTTGATAAATGGCGATATAGCAATCGGGAAACATAAAATCTAGATGAGGAATATCTAAAAACATTTCATCACAGAAATCAACATCAGCTATTTTTCCGGTTGTAGCCAGGAGCCTTTTTTTTTCTTATTTTTAAAAGATGCATATGGACCTCAGTGCAAAAATCAGTAAAGATTCGTTGATAAATCGAAACGTTTCTTCAAAACAAGCACATAAACTTTCACACTTATTATGTTATTATTCATTATTCTTTACTCGTACAAATTTTATTCTAGTCTTATCTAATAATTCGTGATCCAGATCAAGTGTCAGTAAGTCTCCTCAACACGTTCCTTGGTATTCTTGTTTTTAGTAATGTTTTCGTATACGGGGTTTCATTTCGCATTTTGGTTCATCCATCTATATATATATATGTTTGTTACGTGGATGTGTAATCATCCGATAGAAAGTTGGTAGAATGACTATTGGAAGATGAAGAGAAAATTTAGGGAAAAAAACAAATATGGAATCTAAAAATTGTTATTATCATGTTGATATGTTATGATATATTTCTATGGTTACCAGTCACTTTTTATAGAGAACGTTCTACAAACAGTTTTCTCTGCACCGTTGCAAGTTCACTGAAGGAGGTGGCTGACAACTATCGAAATGCATCAGAACTTGACCACATGATAATATTTTTTTTGAGATGTAACACCTGTTTTCCCCTTTAATATTTTTCTTCACCTTCTATTTATCATTTTACCGTAACATAAATACACACACACACACACACACACACACACATATATATATATATATATATATATATATTAGTTATGAATCGTTTGTTTGTTTACATTTTATAAACAAAATGATGAGTTACGACGATCTGATTGGTTGTTTACATTTTATATGTAAATAACCATTCGTTTCCGTGTGCATGTTGGTATCATAAATATGTCAACCCTTATTTTCTTGTCATAAAATCCTTAACTGATTGCATTATAAGAGAAGCTTCACAAACTCAAGTTTGTTGTGTTACTTATCAAAGGTATGATGTCTTTTCATTAATAATTGGTATATATATTTTGTATATTCATTATATCCCTGCAGTGACCATTTAGTCCCTGCCATCATATTTGAATTTCAACCTTACGAAATTATAACTCATGTATTGGTTGACCCTCACCCAATTTTCGACTTCAAAATTTAGACTTCAGAACTCGACCTATACACGAGTACTTACGGTAAATATATCGTTGGGGTTTTTCGTTGTTTCTTTTTTTTTTTTTTCTTTTTTTAATCCATCTCTTTTGCTTCTTTCCCTTTTTATTCGGTCATATAATGTGTATACACTACAATAGGGTTTCTTCAACTATTTTAGTGTCATTAATCCTACAGTCTTCATTTCAAAAAGTCGCATTCACCCTTGGATGAATTAAATTTTTCTGTTTTCGATTATTCTCATCTTATTCTTCTTTGCGTATAATTTTATACATAATCCATTTTGTATCATGAGTAAAAAGCATGAATTAACTCTTAATTCTTTCATTAAAGTGCTTTCATTCATGTTTTTTGAACATCCTAAAAATATGTAAATAAAACTTAGAGTGACCAAAAAATAAGGGAATTTTTACGGGCAATATAAATTTAACAGGCAACAGTCACAAAAATGTTTTGCCTAAGAGTAAAAATCTCATGAATATCAGAGAAAAGTATGTCTTTCGTACTTCATGATTCATCCACCCTTCATGTAGTTTTGTAGCATCATTGAAACCAAAAATAACAAGCAAGGTTAGCAAGGTTGTCAATTCAGATACTTTTTGGTTGTTGTTTTTTGTTTGTTTGTTTGATTATTTTCCTCTTACTTCAAAGTCGAGTGTTTCCAATTGGGAAGTCTGTTTTTTTTTTTCATTTTTCAAATTCCTGAGTGACTTTGGGAAATTGAAAAATTGGATCATCATAGCTGAGTTGGCCATCCTGCTGATCAGTCAGGTGATTTATGTCTTCTGACAGTATGCTTTGGCTTGGGTGATCACATTAAAAAAATGGAAAAAATGTGATCAGTGTCAAAGTTCATTCTCTTACATTTTGTTGGGAAGTGATCACTCAAAAGAGTCTGAATTTTATTTTTAAAAAACGAGCAAGCATGCTAATTGGCAATGACTAATAAGCAATTAAGCATATACATTACAAATTAAACTTCAAATACATCCTAAAAAGGTACTTATTCAGGTGATTTGGAAAGGAAAAACGGAAGAATATTTTCCAAGGCATAATAAGGTGTAAATGTTTAAATTTCCAACCATCTAGCTCGATTGGTTTGGCCGGCACGCATGATACATACATAGGTAGCCAGCCAGCCAGGCCAACGAGAAAACTGAAGACACTTTTGGTGACGGTTTTGGTAGATTATTTGCAAATTAATCCGCTTTTGGGTGAATCATTCGCCGGGTTAAGAAACGCCGTGCTTCAGCGTCGTCGTTAATTTCCTCTTCTTATTCAATGATCGCTTTTCCCAAAGCGTCGTTGAAGAAAAATGAAAACAATGCCGGAATAGGAAGAAGAGTCGAGAAATAGGTAACGATTGAGTTGGTAGGGGATCGATCTTTGTTGTGATGATGTCAATGATATCAATAGAATAGACTGATGGAGAGATCGATAATTGGCTGGCATTCTAATTTAGTTATCGGAAAGTGATACTTATGGAAATCGATAAAACGAATTGAATCATGCAGCAAATAAAACATCTGTTAATTGTTGGCCATTTCAGAGCAGCACACACACACATATATATATAAATATATATATATATATATATATATATATAAATAGATAAACAAATATATATATATATATATATATATATATATATATATATATATATATATATATATATATATATATATATATATGAATAAATGGCTTGGCTTCGTGGGCGAAGTTTGTACCGCAGTGGTAGGACCTTAGACGATGGAATATCCCTCTAGCCTGGGCAATTATTTTTAAGGTGAGGCCAGCTTGCTCAGGGCCAAACCAACCGACCCATTAAACCAAGAATCGGCTTCCTGTGGTCCACTGAAGTGGCACGTATAGGAGCCGGATTCCAAGGTCGTAGGTTTGACAGGAATACCATCCTCCTGACAGATGCGAGCTGTAAGTCTGATCTCTGGTTGTACCGCATTACATGAATAGTCCGTAGATAGTAGATGCTGAGCTGGCTATAGAGTTTTATCATCTCTGTGAAAGAGGATCAGGACAGTCCAGCTGTCATCCGTTTTAAGCACAGAGCTCCCGGAAAGTACAGCTCTGTATGCTTAGGCATTGATACACCGGATGGTATAGCTGCCTTCAAATTTAAGCCAAGATCTCAGACACGTCAACATAGCAAATCTGCACTGACTATAGAAGTCTGGTTCCCCTCAGGGTATAGCAACTTTGAGCCTAGGTCCGAGTCTCACCCCTTAAAAAAAAGTTTGATTCCTATCATCTGCAAGGTGGCACGGGATATATATATATATATATATATATATATATATATATATATATATGGGGGGAGTACAGAATATACCTACTTCTCAATCTCTATGTGTATATTTAATGCCCTCTTAAGGAGAACCCACCGCTAATTTGAAAAACCCAGCTTTACTGTATACCTAGTTCCTAAAAGTGTGCGTGAGTGTGTACGTGTGTGAGCATGTATCGGTAAATGAAGAGACCGGCCACACTAGTTAATGTGCGTATCAATCGAAAAGATGAAAGCCATTAATTTGCAATCGATTGTATAAGTGTCAAATCATTCAACCCGCATAAAAGCTATTTAGATTTTCAAACGTTACTGGAATTAAAAGTTGAAACACACTGTTAGTCACCTGAAAAATTGAGTGTCAGTCTGCATCTTATTTTTTTTTCTTTTTTTAACTACAAAGAAGATAAAACCAGAATACGCAGATTTTTATTTTTAATTTCAAATTTTTCTACCCTAAAAACTTGGGAAAATAAAGAAATAATTGTCGATTGATACAAATAAATATTGAAAAAAAAAATCAGAGAATAATGATGAAAAAAATACTGCACCCCACCTAGAGAAGGAGCAATGGGTCGCACCCTATAATTATAACTGGAATTTTTTTTCCGAAAATATCTTATGCTCAAATGGTTTACCGTACTATCAAGTCTTAGCATTTCTGTTAGCCAAAACTTATTATCACATTTTCGATCAATCATCAACGATTTTTAGGAAGATATGTAAGTCTTACCAGTCAGAAAAAAACGGTAATCAGACTGTTCCTTCTAATGATGTATATGGTATGATTTTATATTTGCATTCATTTCTATCTACCAATTTTTCTTCTCATAAACATGAAACGTAAAGCTCCTAGATTAATTTATCATCCCTACTAGAGAACAGAACACAGCACCTCTATGTAACAGATAGGAATACTCACCATGACATTCTCAGCGAAGTTGGGTGGCTTAATCATTTACTATCTTACTTACGATTAATTTTTGTTCTATTGTTGAACAATGGATCGTATGACCCTCTTGATAGTTTGTTTTCTCATGGATACTAATTGAAACACTGTCTTTTCTATGAGTATAGACGTCACAAGTGTTCTAGCTTGTCCTGTAAACATTATTATCCTAGTAAGTATCCCACTCAGTGCAATGGAGAAATACTGATCCCTGGTTACAGGACTGAAATAAGTTTGGGAGCTCGCGAGCGCCTTCGGGCAATATTGTGTTTTCAGTTTGATACTCTCTGTATATCCTGTTTTGTAGTAAAGCTGCTTCACTGTGATTCGTGATAAAAGCATACAATTTTGCACACTCGTAGTCTAAGGCATTAGATAAGAAATTAAAATTTGAGCTATCATGAGTTTTCAATATGTCAACCATGGTGGTCGTTTCAAAATAACTGCCAGCGAAAAACTGTTTTCAGATAAATGTTCCTATCAGCAACAGATTTGATCTTATATAGAGGATATAATGAGTTGGATCAACTGATAGGATAAATTGATTTACCGTTCATATTTTCTGGGAAATGCAATTTAGAAAAAACATGCAAGTCATTGAAAATTGAAGATGGCTGCCATGACTGATATGGAAATTGCAATTGCAATAATGTTGCATAGACTCGTCTGAAATGGATGATAATCTTTTATGATGCAGAGTTTGGAACCTTTGAATTTTCTTCTTATCCCACAATCCGAGATGAACCCTATGTGTTGTATCAAATGCTGATATCCACACAACAACTATCTTCACTATGTAGATGGGGCTGATGATAATGATAGTAGTGATAGTGATGTTGTGATTTTGGTGGTGAGAGTGGTGACGATAGCGGCTACCTCTTACCAAACACATTGTGGTCATCTTAAATTGGGAGATGAAAGGAAATTTCTCGGTAATTCTAAAATTACACATCCGAATTCTGCATCATGAAAAATGTAGGATTTGATAACGATATCATCCATTTCAGACTAGTATACGCAATTTTATTGCAATTACAACTTTCCTAAAAGTCATGGCGGCCATGATTTTCAATGACTATGTACTTTCCAAATGGCATTTCCCGGAAACTTTGTATGATAAATGGATTCTAGTAATTATGTCTCCAATATCATATTACATCCATTGCTGATAGGTAAATTCATCTTAAAACAGTTCTTCCAAACAAATAACAGAAAGATAGAGCAGGCTAGTAGGATGAATGAATTATTTTCATATCCGAAAACCACTACAAGATCTTTAGTCATTCTATAAAGACGTACATTATTGTAATGAAGATGGAACCCGTTTCTTGTTCTCTAAGGATAGATGTCTTCTATCCATAGCTCTTTCGAAACGCTGGAGTTGATGGTAGTAAACATTAGCTTCGACTATGTGATCATCGTATAAAAATCGTAATCGATTATACTTAGCACATCCCATAAAACATACAATAAGATATTCAGATGAAGGTCACTTCTTGATTGGGGAACACGTTTTTCATCGGTGAACAATTATTTGACATAACATTGACGTATTTACTATGTTTCTAAACTGTAAAAGCAGGATTTATGGCGACTCTCCTTACGAAAATCGGACAGTATTTTCTTTACAACCAAATATACCGGAGCTTGTCATAAAATGATGCTGGTGTGGAGAGTTCGGTTCTCACTAAGTGTCCCAATATCGTTGTTCCAGACTGAGTCAAGCCTTGCAAATTTCTAAATTCGCTTCGAGTCCTGTTCAAATTCCTTATTCTGATTTTCAAAGCAAGTCTTCATTTGGAAGTTCAACGCATCACTATCTTCACAACGCAGCCTTTATGGCCAAGATTGTTCAGAACTAGACTGAATTAAGCATAGTTAACATCTACATTTTTATGAACTTTTCCCCAGTCTTGGTCTGTGCTCTTTTCCCAAATTAAGTTTGACATTAACAAATGGGAAGCGACCTTTTGACTAAGGACCTGGATGACTGCGTGCGACACTGATTCAATCAAAACAGTATTTATTTCTATCAGCGCAATCTAATATTGTGACCGGGGGAGGGCGATGCTCTCCGTTGCAAAGAGGCCTTATGCCAATAAACATTCAACACTTCGACGCTTTTTCTCTGTCTCTCTATCTCTATAGCTTCTAACCACACCCTCTCTTCCACTCTACCGATTGGCCGCCTTCATCATTATGTATAAATAATCGAAGCCAAATTATACTCACTGAGCGTTCACAGCAGTGGTAAAACGTAGCGTACACCGGAGATGGAAATGACAGCGCCTCCTTCAATACTCCAGCCTCCTTGCTAGTACCACAATTCAAATATACGCTGTTCACACCAGAAGGGGTTGTCGCTTGGGATTGGGAGACAACAAGTCTCTGTATATCACCAGTATCTTCTTCGTTGCCCCTTCCCCAACCCCAGCCCAGCAACATTGTCTCGGTCTGGACAATCTCAGAACATTTTTTCGAGTTTCCAGTTTCTTCAATCTCGCCCCTAGAGCTTTATTTTTTGGAACGCTTTCCACCGACCTGATCATTGTGAACTTCTCGTTCTACGGGTTGTGCAATTCTCGGAGCGGAAACGATAGTATTTATGAATGTATGTATTTGCGGACTCAACCACGATACAGAGCAGAAAGAGGGGGGGACGGTACAGTGGGAGATTTTGCTGATTCGAACTTCTCCAAGGTGGGAAGCTGTTTCCTGTCTTCTAAATCAATATTTTGAATTCTGACTTTTACTCGACCCGAATACCAACCATTGGCGCCAATCAACTGATAACCAACAACGATTTCAGACGCAAAGACCCATTAAATACACACGGAGTCACAGACACATGCACGCACACACATAGATATGAATTCACGCACAGTACAAACCAAGGATACAATATAACAGAATATAATATAATGCAATATCTAATGTATAATGGGTTTATTTCATAAAGTGCTCAATACATTCGACTCAAAATATTGAGTTGGTTTAGAGCAGAGCTTAAAGTATAATGAATGAGAATTCGCCACACAAACACGTCTATATATCTGCCACGTTCGGGCTTCTTTAGTTGAAATATATATATACATAATACATCGAAACGGCTGTCTGTGGATGACACAATAATATATATATATATATATATATATATATATATATATATATATATATATTCTCTTTTTGGGATCATCAGTTGTTTACCATACGACAGTTTCAGGGATTGAAAAAACCCAACTCATCCTTTATATATATATATATATATATATATATATATATATATATATATATATATATACATATATAGGTGTCCCGACTTTTCATATGAAAGTCTTATTTTCTGATTGCGGGAGAAACAAAAAAAAACAAAAACGTGTGAGTATCTGCGTGTATGCCTGTGTTGATATTCAAAGTCTATTCAAGAGGTCAAATGGAGGGATATAGCAATGTTTGTAAGAAATAACTACAAGCCTTGAAAATCAGCATCATAGAATTTGCGTTTGAGTCACGATTCGCAACTCAGCTTATAGATATAGGTATCATCCATCCAGCTGCTCACATAGGACCATTTTTTTGTAACACTAACCAAGTCTGATTATGTACGTCAAAGATACGTCTCACGTCATTTCTATATACTTCTTTCTCAACACATCAATTCATTCAATACTTGTCACCTGCAGCCAGGCGGATCAGAGGGTTGCAGGGAATAGGAGAAAGGGGCATTTAGCTTACGTTGTTGGCACAGTATAGAGATCGGTGTCTTCCTTAAGGAAAATTATTAGGTAAAGCCCAGGTTCAACGTTGTCTAATTTAAATGATTGCACAGGAATCTGCATGTCCAACATGATATGAACGTTACTCTCAACTCATGGAACTATAAATAATCTACCAGGAAAAAGTGATTGGGTAACTATCGATTCGTAATAGTGGTTTCAAAATACTACTGTACGACAGCACACAACAAATAATAACTGAAATATTTCAACGAACGAAACTTACAAATCAGCATACTGACAAACGTACTCAACATCCCTTTTCCTTTAATGTGTGATTTTAAATGTTGGGATCTCACGAACTCTACGCGGAAACAGGACAGACGTGATATACATTTCATTTGGGAGAAAGTTGCGGTGCACTGTAGTGCCAGGGCACGCAGTTTTGAGAACCACTGGGTTATAAGCCTTGGATCTGGAGACCAACACTAGGATTATGAATAGAAGGCCATACTTGTGGATGAGTCGATGTTATCAGGTAGGATTCCCCGAGGACGTCGGCAGTCAATCCGAAAGGATAACTCTATCGGTGTGAGTTTATCCAGATGATTAAGAGAATACTCGACAGCAAACATCTGCTATTGGGTATTAACTCATCAGCAGCAGCTGCAGCGGCAGTCTCATATCGTCCATAGATAGACAGAGACTTTCCCCAAAATTCGCCATATCTCTCTATCATGGGCGTCGTGAAACCAGTACTTCCTTGTCTAGTTATCTTATGATCTGCCAGCCACAGTTCCACACGTGATCTCTGTGGGATCTGCATTGTGGATCGTGATGTCCAACGATTGCCTGCCATTCATGCAGTATGACCAGCCCATCGCCATTTAAGGTTTCTAATGAATTCTATGATCCTTCGGACACTTTTTTTCCCTGGCTGTCTTTTAATCACTCACTGTGATGTTGAGCATGGTCCTTTTTTGTGCATGTTGCATCGTTCTCAGTTTGAGGGCCTATCTCTTGGTTAGCTTCCACATTTCAGCTCTATGTGTGATTATCGGGAAGATGCGTTGGTTGTATACCCTTACTTTTTACAAATAATCGGATTTTCTCGTTCTAAAAGGTTGAGCTTACTCTACCGTAAAAGTAAGCAAGTACGAAATTGAACAAAACGATTCGCCAGCGTTTCGTTCGTGTGAGTCAACATAAAATCGTTACTAGCGCTTCTAATAAAGCATTGGCATTAGCTATGGATACTTGATAGAAACCAATGCATTGGTGGTATATCTCTGTACGTTTGAATGTGCACCTCTACTGAGAGAAGAGGGAAAAAGGGAAGATTTGACAGGCCTGGCTGACGGTCATGAGGGAGAGGACAAGAAGGTTCATCAATGAGAGAGGGGTCCTAAAAGGAAGAACAGGCCTGCCTGATGCTCCTGAGTGAGTTCGTTTTCTATTTACATTGTAACTTGAATGCTAAACTTGACCGTTATTCGTTAAAAAAAAAGTCGTTTAGGGTGGACATGAATTGTTTTAGAAATTACGGCCATTTTTTGTTGAAGGTACCTCTCAGCAATTCATTCATCATTTTTTTTTCCTATGGAAGACCATACAAGTGAATATCTTCAGCTTTTAATCTATCTACCCATCTATACAAACATAGATAGAGAGAGAGAGAGAGACACACACACACACAGACATAGACAGATACAGACACAGACAAAGAGGTGCATGCCTGTGCATGTATGTATGTGTGCGTGTACTTGGTACATATGAGTCTACTTTTCCTAAGCGTAGGACTGGTCTAACCGTTAACAGGGTGGAAATGTAATCGGTGAACCGAGTTCAAACCCCACTTGGGACAGATTGCTTTCACTTTGCACTAATATTCTTGGGAAAGGCATGGAATCAGTAGATGATAGAGCTGTTATAACCCATGTAATAAATCGGTTTATTCTGGGTGTCGGACTCGCATCCCATCTGCAAACAAACTAGCAATTAATGAAAAAAAGAATTAGATCGTACATGAAATAAAAACTAAATCACAGCATCATAGGAACGACTTTGCTTTGCTTTTATTTGTAGGAATGTACTAAACACTACTGACACTGATGGAGAAATTTGAATCATCTGCAACAAAATTATCAGACTATATCAATGGATCGATAGATGCATAGATAGATAATGAACTAACCATCGTCTTGCTCGGGCAGAGGAAGTGGAGAGAAATATAGGAAGATTGTCAAATGAAAAGATAAAATAAACAAGTAAATATGTTCAAAGTGGTGTAATGGTCATCGTGTTCAAATTCCGTATGACCTTTTTCCTATGGTCCAAATATGTCTTGTTATTGGCCTGCCACGATGGCTGTTGAAGTAAATTTTTCCTTTCTCGATTATCATCTTTCACAGGGATCAACCATTTATATATATATATATATATATATATATATATATATATATATATATATATATATATATATACATATATATATATATATATTGATTTACTCATCTAACAAACGATTAGATTTTCTTTATTCTATGCTCTGTCCGTAACTATGGACACTTCCTCATGAAGGTAAAAATCTCGCTAATGAAAGATATCACCTACCAGCCATTTGAGACAACGAGATCTTCTACTGGAGAAATTTCAGTATTTTTTTTCTTCTTATAAGTTATTCCACAAGGCTTCCCTTCACCAAAAGGGAGATGAAATTAAATCTCACTAAGAGTTCTTCCTTTCTTTCTTATCCACACTGGATACTCACTGCCGTAGATCGACGGCCTGAGTTAAGTTGTGACAAAAAGAAATTAAGATGAGAACCAATAGAAAAATAAAAAGTAAATACCAGGGATAAATGGTAGTTCAGTAGAATCATAAGTTTAAATCCACGAAAGGAAGTTCTTTTTTTCACGGTAATTGACTGATATATGTATGATGTGTAATGTTTATAAATAGACAATATGACATCCACAGAATTTTGTAGCAAGCGTTACAGAGATCACAATCTCTGATGAATGAGTTACGTATCGGATTTGATTGTGTTTGATGTAATCTGTTTGATAAAGAACAACTACATCACTGGGTTTAATGGCCGTCCAATGATGAAAAAAGGCTTAGGTATGGAATTACGATCTTCAGTGATTTTTTTACATTGGGGATTGAGTGTTTTTTCTTATCATATACTTGAGATTATTTATACCTCTTCACTGAAATCTAACTTAAATTGTCAATCTCTATCAATCAATCTCTCTCTCTCTCTATATATATATGTATATTTGTAGGAGAACAATGATTAAATATATAACAAAATAGTGTGTATGCATCAAAGTATTGAGTATTTTTTTCTAAGTGTGCTCAATAACACTAGTAGTGTAATTGTACAATGAAAAAATCATTTTTCCTTTGGCTCATTACAGATTGTACATTCACTTAATGAAAATTTAGACGATATTTTTATAAAGGTATATAAAGTTAAAATTATTATTTTATATATATATATATATATATATACATATATATATATACATATATGTATATATGTATATGTGTGTGTGTGTGTGTGTGTGTGTGCGTGTGTGTGTGTGTGTGTGTATCCCACAAACTTTTACAGCTTTGAACTCTAAACACATTGAAAAAAAATTCAGAATCTTTGGTGTCTCTTCAGTCATTTATTTTCCAATGTCTTGCAATATAATTAATGTAATTCCCTTCTGTACTTTTTATACTCTACCCCTGGACGGTCACTAAGACCGAATTAAGATATATATATATATATATATATATATATATATATATATATATATATATATATATATATATACTTATGCGTAATTCCCTGTCTACCAAAGTGCTACATTCCAGAGTTTGAAGAGTATTACATAGCTGTTTATAGCAGACCGGGGCTCTACCTAAGAGTGCTCAACCCTAAAGATATATATATATATATATATATATATATATATATATATATATATATATATATATATTGCGGCGCCAGTAAATCTGGCTTCATATCTAGTGTTTTCCCCCACTTCATTCTCAAACAGCAAAAGTTTTCGATACAGAATGTTTATTTTGATACGCTGACATGTACTGATTCAAAATCGACAGAATTCGGACCAATGATTTATGACTATTGTAAATAACTTTCCAATGTTCAATTTTGTCTCAAAAATCTTTTGACTTTTGTACTTGTGTGTCCAAATTCGGTCGATTTTGAACTGTATATGTCAGCATGTTAAAAATAAACCCTTCCGAATGAACCAGTTGATTTGTGTACTCACTGAATAACATAAGTGTATGTATGTACGTATTTAAGAGAGGAGGGAGAGAGAGAGAGAATATGTTTATTTTTATGATTCGAATCCTTCTCATCTTTAAACATATCTGATCAAAATATCACTCAATTACATCGTAACTCCTTTTTATACCGAGATTTTCTGGGATTTGTTTCGGCCATTTTTTTTCCGTATTTGTTATTGGCTGGTTGATTAATAATAGAGACGACATCGTTCATGACTTGCTAAGTTACATCAAAAGAGAGATCAGAAGCTCATAGAAGCATAAAATAAAATGAATATAAAATGGATCGATTATGCATATAAATATATATATATATATATATATATATATATATATATATATATATATATATAAATGTGTTTGTGTGTGTTTTATTTTCTATGTACAAATATCTATATAAAAGCATTACAGAAAAACATGATTTATGTTTTTTATCATTTTGTTGATTTATTCTTTTGATAGATATAAACTGTAATTGATGATTTATCGGCAAGATAAGAAGAACAAAGAAGACAATATAAAAGGAACAAAACATAACATCAATTCATTCTCGAACGTTTTACCCGTCCATTATTGTCTGATAGATGTATAGGTCTTTAGAGACTGATATAGATAGATTGAAAGAATGATTGATAAATAGACAAATAGCTTGCTACAGATTTAGATGGATAAAAGTAGGTTTTTGTATGTATATCTATATATATATATGTGTTTGTGTCTGTGTTTATATATATATATATATATATATATATTATGCACGCACACACAGAAAGGTATGTGTGTGAGCAGAGCAATGATTTAATCCCATGTAGAGAATTATTTAATATTAAGATTGTATGATCAGTTGTCTCTACTCCAATGATTTATATATATATATATATATATATATATATATATATATATATATATATATATATATATATATATATATATATATGTATATATATATATATATATTTGAATGTTGCTATCGTCTCCCTATTGATTCCTAAAGAATCAAAGATAGACTGTATCTTTAAAGTGTAAACTCTGTTTATGGTACGTTATGTGTTGATTAAATCTTATATGATTGAGTACAGGCACCTTTTTTTACAACTTTTCAACCCATTTTGAACGTTTTATTTTGCGATTAACTTTTGAATCTTGACTTTACATCGAACAGACTGGTGAACACTTTATTTTGAGTCGAACTCAAACATTTTATGTGTCCAACTCTTGAAGACTTCACTTTGTGTTGACCTTTTGAACACTTTACTGTGTAGCTATGTAGAATCATAAACCAATTAAATGATAAGCTTGGAAAAATACTGAAGCTCGCGAAACTAAACTAGGAACCTAGTTAGCTCATGCTGACATCAAAAAGTGCACAACGCATTATTTGTCGATTGAGGTAGTAATGAGATTGTACGTCAAGACGCCAAATGAATTTTTTTTCCAGATATATACTTGTTACACGTTAACAGAAACTTGGGGAGTCCCTTGGTTGAACTGTCCAAGAATTACGCTGACTGAGTGCTTTTATAACTGTAACTACTGATCAGTATCGCGAGGAGCTCGTCAGAGGCTCGTAATCGGTTTAGCCTCACCTTTTATCTGTCAACATCCGTTGGAAAAAAACATTAGATTTGCTATTGGCCTATAACCGGGCTTATCCTTTTGATTTTTCCCAGAAGAATTTCCCTGCGTATAACTCTTCGAGGGTGCATGTTGCTGCTGCAACTGCTTACGAAAAACTGAAGGAATACAGAATGAAAGCCGTGCCTGGACCTGTTCCTGTGGTCCCCTGACCAATTCCAAGCAGCCCCCTGGCAGTTTACTATAATTATAGGAAAGTGCTTGTTATACGATAGAGATCTAGAATAAAGGATTTTCCTGCAAAAGAAGCAACGTGTAATAGTGATAAAAAGCTGGGACACTTTTCTAAAGTGTGTAAGTAAAAAACCGTGGAAGTTTAACGGCAGCACTGCATTGACGGACACTATGTATTATTACAGCAGCTGTGCCCCGAAATCTGTCACATGCAGCTACTCAAAATGAGCTATAGACAAATTCTAAAGCACTCCTGGATTCAGGCAGATCGGAAAGTTCTGTCAGTGACTTCGAAACTCAATTTGATGGTAGAACCATCGAATGAAAAAATCTCGATGGATAGAATGACAATGAACACAAACCTGTGTGTTATGTGTTGCGATTTGGTACTTGATGATAATCAGTGTCGGTCTGTCACTTTCTGAGTTTTGAGGGATATGTACTTTGAGGGGAATACTAGGTCATTTTTTTTCCATGGGTAGTCCAGGTCATAGTTTCACATGAAGTATGGGGTTCTAAACCTGACCTGATAGTGCCAACAGCAGAATTTCTCCGAGCTATGTCAGCTCCTTCTGGGGGTAATTCTCCACTCTATGATTTATCTTCTAATTGTCGGAAAATTACTCTAAAATTAAGATAATTAGAGCGAGTCGTCACAAAAAAAATTCAACAATTTATAGCATGAGGGTACAATTAAACCTAGCCCTTCTTCTTGGGAATCCAAAGGTGTAGTAGTTAAAGACTCTATTGAAAGACATAGAAATGGGCAATGGATTGACTATCCACTGACCAGAAATCAGTTTACAGAATTGGACACTCATCCATAACCATGCATGGAAGATATTGTAATCAAATCGGCTTGTTATAGCTTGTTCCCTACATTTGATTTTGAAAGTGCATATCGTCAAAATTTCCTTGAAATTTCTTTGAATCAATCTGGAAAAAAATTCACTGCTTTTGATAGATTACAATTTGGTTTGACCAGTGGTGTGGCTGTTTTTCAACGGGAAATGGATGAATCGGTCCTAGAAGAAATTTTAAGAAATTTGTTTTCTTATCTTGATAACAAAACAATCACTTGGGAAATTAAGCAGAACATGATTGTAACCCATTAAATTCTTGGAAGTGATGAAAATTTTTTAAAAAATTTACACTGAATGAAACAAAAATAATATCACCAGCACTTTCAGTCAATAATTTCGATTTCTCGGTTGGCAGTTGAATATCGGATGAAAATCGGATCCAGAAACACCACTTCAAGATGTACCTGTACCGAGTCATCTAAAAATTTTAAGGAGAGCTGTCGGTATGTCTGCATACTATTGAAAAACGATACGTAGTTTCTCTGACGAAATCTGAAATCCCTAACTAGTGCTTGAGTTCTATGATCGAGTCGAGGTAAAAGCCAAAATTTCAAATGTTGATTTTATAGGTAGGCTGATCCCCCGTACTCGCAAGATTAGCCTGAATCCATTTTGGTTCTGGGTCGTGCCAGGCTAACATTAATGAATATCAAAAGTGATGCATTGCAGGAAAATCTCACTCAGTGATGCTTTTGATTTGATAGGTCGACATTTTGCAAGCCCGTCTTTGAGACCAATTAGCCAACGTAGTGGCTTAGATTCTTACGATGGGGAATGACGAGTAGTAGCTTCATTGTTTCAATTCGTCGAAATCCTGTCTGCTGTTTCGGTCTATGCCGTTGGTTCATGAAAGTCAGTCAAGATCGTCTGAGAAAACAGCAGAAACCCGCACAGTTCGTTAAATCGAAACTGTAGCGAGTTGATAAGTCACTGGGGAATGAAATTTCTATTTTTCCCAAGTTCTTGTACCAAGCATCATCATCTTCTGCCAAGTTCATCATCATCATCCGTTGTTGATTCGCCCTACCTTGCTCAATCGTGGGGTCATGGAACCAGTACTTTCTGGACTTATCTAATTCGTTACGCCATCTTATATTTTGTCGGTTCTGGTTCCACATGTGATCACGTTGTGAGCATTGATGTATAGAGATTGTCCACATTCTCGCAACATGACCATTCCATTGCAATTAAAGTTTTCTTATGGAATCTATGATATCTTGCACTCCTGACTTTCCTTTAATGTATTTTTGCTACCTCGTGTTCTCTCCATGCTATGTTAAGCACGATTCTCCCTCGTATACGTTGCGTGGTTCTCAGTTTGAAGGTTAGTCTTATGGCAAGATACAATGCTTCAGCTCAATAGGTGACTATCGGAAGGATGCATTTCTTGTTCTTGAAGCTTGAGCTTGCCCTTCCAAAAGCTTACCAACTTAGGGTGATTCTCGGCTTGATTTCCCTTTTTTTCCAGACTAAATGGAGAATCGTTGTCCTAGGTAGATTTATTAGTCAACTTTGCCCACTTCTACGTCTGCGATTTTGATTATGGTGTCTTGGTCTTCGAGATATTTGATGAAAAAACAAAAATAAATCTTGTTTCATCCAAGGTATTTTTGCGCCAAAGATAAAAGTCCCATGTTCAGAACTATTAACCAAACGGGGAGGATTTTAAAAAAATACCCAAGATTATTTTACAATGACTCGCCAACATGCCCTCCGCTTTGACATGGATATTGGCCTAACAACCCCAATTAAGTTCACCTCCTGACCTCCATTTCTGACTATTTACGTGTCCATAGGCCCATACTGGTTTGCCTCCTCTTTTTCTCAGAATGTGGCAATACAAAACACCCAGTTCCGTGGCGTTGTGCCAGGCTATGCTAAGATTAATAAATAATGAATCTTGGCAATGGTTAGTAATATTATTCTGCAGACTTATCCGCTGACAGAATAAGCTTCTGTGTTCTTCCTTCAATCCCTGAATGAATGTCTGCTCAACGAAATCTGACGAATTGATGCGGAAACATTAAATATTTACTTCTTGTTTCATTTTCTTTTTCCTTCGTTTTTCTTCTTTTTTTTTCTTTATTATTAGCTTAGCGTTGGCTGATTGTTCAGCTCCAACCCACCAAAAGTTCCAAACTGAATATACGAAAAATTCCCATAACTCAATATTTTTTTCATCTAACTTATTGGGTAAAAGCAATCACAAGCAGATATTTCATGCGGAACCCTCGTAACAGCAGCCCTGTAACTTGATCTCCGTTTTCCATAGATCAGATGTGTAACACAATCACTGGCTATCATAAACAAGTGGGCTTTATGTTGTTGGTCTTTACGTTATTAGATATTTGTCAAGACTCACGTAAAACCACGTTTGACTGCTAGCAACCAGTGAACCACGACTTCAGTCTTAAGATTTACTAAGCTTAGTTAAGTATGACATATGGACATATTTCATCGCTCCGTTTGTGCTTCTGACGATTATCATGTTCATTTTTAACACATTTTTCTTTCTTTTATATACTTTTTATCGTTCCTTACTTTCTTTTCGTTTTTCTTCGGTTCCCCCGTTAAATATTTCTTCTTTATTGTTCTTCATTCCCTATCTTATCTTCTATTTATTCTTTTTTTTTCTTTTGTCGTTGTTCTCGCTTGTTTTTCTCTTTTCTTTTCACTTTTCCCTTTTTTCTTTTCATCGTATAATCTCCCCTCTTTTTCTCTCTCTCTCTCACTTTCTCTCTTGTTTTTATTCATTCTTTTCCTTTATTTTTTTTACTTTTTTTTACTTTTTACTTTTTTCACATTATTTCTCTCTCTCTCTCTCTCTCTCTTTCTCTCTCTCCCTCTCTCTCTCTCTTTCTCTCTCTCTCTCTCTCTCTCTCTCTCTCTCTCTCTCTCTCTCTCAGTCTATTTCAAAACTGGCAGCACCTGTTTCCTTCATACAATATTCACCTTATTCAACGTAAGAAGTCCTATATTTTGATAGGTTGTTTAATGCCGCTCTATAAGTAACAAGTTTGTCTTCCAAACATATATTTAGTGAGTTCGATTTTCAGAATGATTCCCTAGCCTTGTACAGGATTAATGGAATCCGAGTCACAACTCTGGGTGGGTATTGTTAGGTGATTAATAAATTTGTTTTGCAATGTACTAATGTAGTGAGTTTGATTCAAAGAGTGGGCACCCAGTACCGTGGCCTTACGCCAGGATATGCTAAGCAGTGCCTTCTGGCCAGACTAAACTT
This sequence comes from Thysanoteuthis rhombus, assembly GCA_963457665.1. Classification (NCBI taxonomy): domain Eukaryota; kingdom Metazoa; phylum Mollusca; class Cephalopoda; order Oegopsida; family Thysanoteuthidae; genus Thysanoteuthis; species Thysanoteuthis major. The sequence continues at coordinate 44,402,199 of OY735198.1, forward strand.
ACCTTAAATGATATAAATTCAAAAATCTGAAGTACATTTTCTTTAAAAAAGCCGATATATTCATCGTGGATTTGAGATTTAGCAAGGCTTATGCAATCAATGCACCTTCCCTGTGGAGCTGAAAGACGGAACTTAACCAAAATACTAACCCTTAAATTGAGAACTATGCAATGTACGCAAGAGACAATCATGCTCAACATGACGTGGAGAGATCACAAGACAGCACAATATATTAGAAAAAAGACAGGAGTCCGGGTTATCATAGAATGAGAAAACTTTATAGGAAATAGGCTGGACATGTGGTGAGAACGTTGACAACCGCCTGACATCACAATTCACAACGTGGATCCCCAGAGATCACATACGAAATGAGATATAAGATGATGTGACGAACTAGATGAGTTCAGAGCGTACTGGCTCCGAGAGACACCGATGGCGATGACAGTCGTTCGACCTACCAGTAAAAGACCATAAGTCAGAACAACCAAAAAACAAAAGCTGCTTTTTATAAAAATGAAAATGATGATGGGGTTTCAAATTCTCGTTTCTACCAGATTTCTCTTAGCTTGCTGAATGAACCTTGGTTTTCTGGTGCCTGGTCTCTGAGCGTATTTCGCGCTATATTCCCCATCATACCCAAACCATGAGATAACTTAGAAAATGCTACAAAACTCAATTACATTCTGCTCTCAAGAGTGATTTTTCCCGAGGGAACTGAAGCCATACATTTTAATTAATGTAAGCTAAACGGTGTGATGTACGCTGAAATAGGATCAAGGCCGATGTGACACAAATTAGAACGTCACCTTGGGCGCAAACAGAAGGGTTCACCACTGAAGGAAATGGAAATGTTAATCAATGTGATTTGCAATGTTTATCTCCACTCGTTCATCGTGTCTTCAAGATTGGTAACTGAAAATCTACCAAGCTAATTTCTGTGATAAGTCCCGATCAGAGAATAAAACTGTCTTTTCCATCAGCAGCAGCAGTAGTTGCAGCAGCCTTTTAGCGTCCGTCTTGAGATATAAACCTTCCCGGAGAATTGCCAGGCCTTTCTGTCGTGGGCGTCAAAGAGCCAGCACTTTCTGAATTTATCTACTTCCTAATCTTATATTTTGTCGATTACTGTTTGCATGAGATCTCAGGGAATCAGCGTTGTGAGTCATGATGTCCAGCGGTTATCTGACATCCTCGCCAAATGACCACCTCATGTCATTCAAGTTTCCTTATGGATTCTTCGATATCTTTGGCTCCTATTTTTTCTCTGAGATATTGTGCTGTCATGTGATATCACCATGTTATGTTGTTCACGAAGCATGGTTCTCAGTTCTATGGTCAGTTTCTTGGTCAAGTTTCATGTTCCAGCTCAATAGAGGACTCAATCAGGATGCATTGATTATATGCCCTTGTTTTAGCATTCGTGGGATTTTTATTTTGTTCTTAAAGAAAGCTCGTACTGCCGAAAGCTTGCCAAACTAAAGTGAATCTTTGCAGATTTTGTCGGAATTTGTTGTGCATGATATTCCTTTGAGTGCGTGTCGCTGCCAAGTCAATTCATCACTAATAGGCCGAGTAGCTAGTAATATGATACTTGAAGACTGGACAGAAACAAATGAAGTTAATGCCAGCATTGAGGCACTACTTACTTTTACTTATATACATATTATATATATATATATATATATATATATATATATATATATATATAGTGAGTGCAAAAGGTATCCAATATATTGAGAAAAAGTTTATTTTAACATAAGCCTCAAAACTGACAAAATCTAGATCAGAAGGGTTTTTTTCGTACATAATTCTTATTTCAATATGATTCTCATTAATATGCATTAACTAATTGATCAATACTTTTGTCCCAATTCTATCAATTTTTGAGCTTATGTTGAAATAACATGTTTCCCAAGTATCAGATATTTATTACACTCCCTATATATATATATATATATATATATATATATATATATATATGTGTGTGTGTATATATATATATATATACATATATCCCGATGTAAAATTTCTAAAGTGAGGTCGTAATTTAAATGTAAATTTTCTCCAATGTCTTCACTGAAGCTTTTAATCCTGTACCTAAGCCTGTCTTTATCATTAGTCCGCCATTAAACCCGGTGATGTAATTGTTCTCTATCAAACAGATTCCGTCAAACACAGTCAAATCTGATACGTCAGTCATTCAGCAGAGATTGTGATCTTCATAACACTTCACGCGAAATGCCCAGAATAGTCTCTATTGTCTGTTAGCAAACATTGCACATTGTACGCATGTCCATTTATATCGATCTGAAATAATTGGTCCCCGTCAAATACGAAAATATTACAGAGGATCATTTCACTACTGCAAGCATTGTGGCATGCCCTTAGCGGGACTTTTTTTTTCTGGTTATAGGACAAGTAGTGAAAGGAGCGAGTACAATAAAAATATAAACAACCTTAGTGGGGAATCAAACTCCATGCACAAATGCTACTTGGTAATTCTTTCTTTATTTTTTACTGGAAATTCGAACTCATAGCGATGCTCTGATCTCTATTTTCCTTACTTTGGTTGACCCTAACTACTATGCAAATATCTACCTATCTATGTATTATTCTACAAATAGAGAGTTGGGTTGTAGGATCGGTTCCCTCTGATGCCAGTGGTCAATGTTCAATCCTAAGTTAAAGCTAAGGTTTTGACAGCTGATTTACTAGATAGATTGGCGTAACACAATCTTACTCACCTATTCCCATTTTGCCATGTATCATGCTTAGGTGAACTTGATAATATCACAAACTTCGTATTCTTATAATTCTTTGCTGTATTTTTATTTCCTTTCGAGAATAAAATTTTAGATTCATTTACGTTTTAAATCTTAGGAAAAAAACCGATGTGAACAGCAACAAATGGTATATGTACAAGCAAAATAAGCTGGCCAAATTCTCAGTTTACTCCACCTCGCTTCTTTTTCTGTCTAGGAAACGTTCATAGTTTTCACTGAAACCCATCATTATATTCCTCTTCATGAAGGCAATGCGATGTAGAGCGTCCGTGATTACAACTCTGTTCATTTCATTTTCTGTTTTTATAATAACCAAAACGTCTGATTCAATATCATATTGCTAATTTTTATTCTCTCCAGGGGACGAAAGTTCAGAAAAAAAAATTCAGACGCTGCTTTTTCCCCTTAACTTTTAATTTGAAGGTATTGTTAGCGTTCTTCCTTATTGATTGTTTCAATAAAATAAACTGAAAGTCAGTATGTTGGACAATTTGCCTAAAAGAAATCAGAAGATACTTTTTTGATATAAAATATAATGGATGTTTTCTTTTTTTCGTATAACTGAATTTTAGTATTAGATAGGGTGACTTAGAAGTAAGTAACCAGTAATTGCGATAGATAGATATAAAAGGACTGATAAACAAATAGATAAGAATCAAAAGCCCTTTAAAATCATGCCAAGGTATCAAAATAACTGATCTCTATTATGATCTCATGAAAATATTAGAAATATAACTTGATGGATCATGCAGGTCATGTAAATTCCATAAGTACACGAACATAATGACTACCTGAATAGAAGTGGGGAAAGATCATCAAATTTTCAAAAATTAATTTCCTTTATAATTCATTTTTGTTGATTCCACCACGAGTTTGGGGTGTATCAGCATTTTAGATGCAAACATTCAGCTGTGTGCAAACCATAACTTCTAGCACTGTACTGACCATTTTGGTCTACTTGGTGAATTAGTGGCGTTTTTTTTTGTTTTTTTTTTCCACGAGCGCTGATGGTCGGTATTCAAGCCTATGTAAAAAGTGAAGTTTGTAATATTCGTGTGATTGAATGTTCTTTTTCTCCTTTGGGCCTTGTACGTCACAACGGCAGTTCAATGAATATCCACCCCCAGGCACACATAAATACAAAAATGTATATATAAATGTATACACATTCACATGCACATATATATATAAAAAGAGAGAGACAGAGAAAGGGAGAGAGACAGATTTACACACACGCAAACACACACGGATATATGTGCATGTATATATATATATATATATATATATACATATATCTTTACATTTTAGAGGATTTTTGTTGATCTTTTCAACATTTCAAGCGATTGAATGTTTTTCAGTTTTCGATTACTTAGCTTTTTTTGTTTAAATCGTTCTTTTCTCTCGCGGCTGCACCATGTCATGTGACTCTATTCTGGGAAGTTTATCGAAAATATTTATTGTTAACAAATATACATAAACATAAATGAAATTATATATATATATATATATATATATATATATATATATATATATATATATATGAGGTTGTGTTTATAACTGAATAAGATAACAATTCTTTTCCATCCGTCAGTCCGTTTAATAGTTTTTTTGTTTTTTTGTTTCTATGGACACCATTATTGTACACACCATCAATTGTTTTGTATCATAACAATTCCCAATTCCCGTGCTAGTCATTCATATATATACATATGTATATGTGTATATATATATGTGTGTGTGCGTGTGTACGTGTGTGTGTGTGTGTTTGTGTGAGTGTGTGTGTGTACATATACATATGTGCATATATATATATATATATATATGCGTGTGTATATGAGTATATGTGTGTTCATATATGTATATATGTACGTATATATATATATGTATATATGTATATATATGTATATATATATATATATATATATGTATATATATATATATATATATATATTTATATAAGTATATATATATATATATATATATATATATATATATATATATATATATATATATATATATATATATATATTCAGCTCAATGGTAAGAGAACCATTCCTTGAAGTACTTAACCCATCAATTGCAGGTTTGATTTTTGCAGCAACCCCATTTTCATTACTTGTTTTTTTTTATTCACGTTGTCTGGACCAAATGATACATTCACCATCTAATAACGAGATATCTTTTCAAATAGTTTTGACATAATATAATGTATATGAATACGTATATATGTACATTCTAAATGTATATGATATATATGCACGTTTACATATATTATATTCATATGTATATATATGTCTATGCATATGATAAATGTTTATTATATGTGTGTGTGTGTGTGTGTGTGTGTGCATCAAATATTTATATATTATGCATGTAGGATATATATGTGTATTACATATGTATATGATATATACATGTATTATACGTCTCGGTATGATTCCTGCAGCAGTACCATTTTTTCTATTGTTCATGCTGTATATGTTTCTTAAAAATACATGATTGTTGTGTTGACAGAAACGAATAGAGCTGATTAAACGAAATGACAATTTCGAGTAAAATTAATAGTCTCGGTTTTTGCAGCTGTTCAGATCCAATGGTAAAAGCAACGTTGAAGCAGCTACCCTATTTGTGGCAGGTTTGATTCTTGTAGCAACCCTATTTTCATTAATTGTTTATTCTTTTCACGTTGCCTGTGCTAATTCATATATTAGCCGTGTAATAACGACAGAACATCTAAAATAGGACTCTCAATTTAACATAAGGCGATTTATAATCAATCTGCCGGATTATATATCCATTTCTTGATAATATATTTGTATATATATATATAAACATATTTTTATATATATTTATATGTGTGTGTATCAATATATTATTGAAAAATGTGTATATAATCCGACAGAAGTCTTATGAATGTGTTATCTTATTTAAAACTCTATCTAAAATGACCTCCTGAAGAATGAGTTACTTGGCAATGGCGATGTGAATAGAAATAAACGTTTAAAGAAAACGGGAATGCTGTAGGTATATAACCTGTGACCGATAAGGAAACCCCTTTCAACGTAGCGTCTCTCTTAACCATTAAGCTAAACAGCCCGACAGAAAGGCGAAGATCCAATATAACGACTCAGAGATATATCATGGGATCCATAAGACAACTCATATGGCAATGGGCTGGTTATGTAGCAAAAATGTCAGAAAACTTATGGACATCACGTCCAACGACTGACTCTGAAATGCTATTGATGATGAAGAGAAGAAGGATGATGATGATGGTGATGATGATGATGATGATGATGATGATGATGAATATTATTCATTTTGATTATTCGTTCTCAAGTCACGCAAACTTCACTGAATGATAAGATTAAGGCCACACATTCTTCATATCATAACAGTCTGAGCATTTGAATACTTTTGAAATTTTGCATTTCATTAATGATATAAACATCAATATTTATTGTTTTTGCAATCTGTCAATTTATGATTTATCAATATAAATCTATGTAAATTGAATGCATATATATACACATGTAAATACAAGAATATAGCGGGGCAGCCATCTTTCATTTGAGCATACATTGTCAAAAATAACAAATAAACTTTTTTTGTTATTATTTTTTTGTTTGTGTACAAACCATCTATTGATGACACTGAAGTTTTCAAGAAATTAGATAAATAGAGACTGTCTTTTATTTTTAACGATGTACGTTCGAAAATATATATTTTTTATATCTATATATATATCTATATTTGTATATGTCTGTATATCTAGATGTATATGTATATATATATATATATATATATATATATATACTTATATGCATACATATGCATTGGTTTGTGTGCGTGCATATATATATGTATATATATATATATATACATACGTATATGTATACAATATACATACATATATGTATACATATATTTTTGTAGATGCATACATGTGTATATACACATATGTATTTGTATGCATATATATACATATAAATATTCGTATATTTATGTGTGTGTGCGTGTACATATATAGATATGTAGATAAAGAAAGAAACAGAAACAGAGAGAGATTCCAAATATATTTACACATTACACACCCAAGTTTATAAAATCACATAGTAAAGTTAAGTACTTATTAATATACTACATATTAACACACCCACGGGAACATGCATTAACACACACAAAAGCACATATATATATATATATATATATATATATATATATATATATATATATATATATATATATATATATATGTATAATCATTATGGCAGTGAGATTGGATACTTCCAGGCAATTTAAAAAAATAATCAAACATTGTCTGGTGCCTATCTGCAATGAACATTATCGAAAACAGATAAAAATATTTCTTTATATTTCGCCCATAAAACTGGCGGCATCACTGACCTTTGTTTGTAGGGAAGCTTTTTTTTTTTCTATTATGGAAAATTTTATGGGACTAAATGGAGAATTTATTCAATAATCAACGTCGCATGAAGATATATCCCCACATATCTACATCTTTATATCGGCTGTGACTTATACGAATACGAAAACTTCACTCGTCTCCGCTGATAAAGCTATCAATCTAATAATGTATGTTTGTTTACATGTACACAGTTATGATTTCGTACAATTACTGCCGTCGAAACCCCGGCAGTGCCTCCAATAGAGTCTTCATCAGTCAGGCATCGGCTTGAGCTCAAACGTTATTACCACTAACGCAGGGTCAAGTATGCCGAAGTTTACTTGGTGATAAAAGTATGCTGCTGTTGTTGTTGTTGTTGTTGTTGTTGTTTTTTATGATGATGATGATGATGATGATGATGATAATGATGATGATGATGATGATGATGAGATTCCAACACGAGGACACAGGCGTTGGATATAATGTTTAGGCAAGAGATTATTGTATTGATTATTGTATCATGGTGATGATGATGATGATGAAAAAATCATCATTATTATTACACCTGTTGTTCGGTGGTGGCATAGTGACAGCAAGTCTCCAGCCCTCCTCTTCGCATTATCACGGTCCATAGCAGTGTTGATGGTTATCGCTGAAGCCTGAGTGACAATAAGTCTCCTCAGGTCTACAACCCACCTCTCCGATCGTCTCCGCCTATGACAGCAGTGCTGTGGTTTTGTACTGTCTCTACCACGCCTATTTTCTTGTCCGTTAGATCATAGGTAACAGCTGGGGTCGTAGATTTCATATATCCTGCGCTCTCCTCTAGTATTTGTGAAGACCCCAGTTGTACTGTGTTTTTTATGGTTACTATCCTTCATCTTAAACTCGGTTCCTCAAATATCGTTTCCAGTGTCTTCGGTACGGTTCTAAGTGCACCTATCATTGTTGTTGTGGTTGTTGGTGTTGTCGTCATCTGCATTTTCACACCAGTTGCCTTGTGAGCGACGGTAAGTCTCCTTAAGTTTCCAGCTCTTCTCTCGACACTCACATTTCACCGTGCTGTGGTTTGCAATTTCACACCAATTACCAGGTGGTCATTGCCGACCTTCTTCTAATCATTCTCCCAAGTCACAGCAGCGCTGTGTTTAGTAGAGTCCCTACCATCTCGACTTCTTCTTCACATATGCATCTTTCATCCTCGGGTAGTGCTGTGGTTTGCATAGTCTCAATCATCACACTTATCTCCAGCTATTCACAATCTTGTTTTCTAAAACTTCGATGTGGTCCCAAGTGCGACTACTATTATTGGTACTACCCTTACCTTGATGCTCATCACCTTTTCCAGTTTCCTGGCTAATCCTTATGGTTTTTTCCATCTCTTCACTCTCTTTTATTTTCATTCTGTGGTGTACAGGCATATCCTTTGTCCACAACTACTGTCTAGTCTCTTTGCTCGAATTGGGCGCCAAGTTCCACATTACATTTTGGCGTCTATTTCCAATGACTGTCTCAGGCTCACGCCGATACCATTTGTCTACGTAGTCAAATCCCATTTCTTTGCATTCTTCCCAGTGAGTAACGGTTGCTACTCATGGTCCAGTTCACTACGTTTACTGGTTATGCTGTTTACAGTATTATCCCTTTCCCTTCAGGGGCAGCATTTGCTGTTTGTCTGAGTTATTTCAATACTCTCCTTTACAACAAATGCATCTGGACTGAGTTGCCCTAATGCATTTGTTTTGGGCTGTCATGATGGGTTTCGTTTCTCTTTTCAGGTGTTCTTTGTCAACCCATATCAATGATTGCTCATCTGTGATAACTTGTATCAGTCTTTTGAATCTCCACTGAAGTTTCTTCTGTTCCAAATATTCTTCCCTAGTCTCTTTTGCCGCAACGTCATCTTTTGCTGATTTGTTGTTAGTTGCATTGCTTCATGTGCCTGGCATAATATCTTCTTTGCTTGTGTATTGCTTTCCGGTTTTTTCAGATGCAGTCTTCTTTACAGATGAGTTCTTCTGTCACCTTTTTTCCTCTTCATATAAAGTCTATTTGTGCCATCTCTCAACGTTGTGCATTTTCATTCGTTTCCCCCGTTCACCTGTCTATTGATTGGAATGAGCCCTTCGATAAAATGGTACCGCCCATGTGTTTAATTATTATTATTATCATCATCATCATCATCATCATTATTATTATTATTTTTATTATTATTATTATTATTATTATTATTATTATTATTATTATTATTATTATTATTATTTTTATTATTATTATTATTATTATTTCACACCAATTGCCTGCTGGTCAACACTGAAGACTGAGTGACAGCAAGTCTCCTCAAGTACACATATCTTATTTTTCATCTTCTTCTTCTTCTTCTTCTTCTTCTTCTTCTTCTTCTTCTTCTTCTTCTTTCTATTATCATTATTATTATTGATGATGCTGTTTCTTTGATTTGCTGCTTGAAACAACCATTTGCAAAGCCTTTTATCTGAGACCCAAGATAAATGAAAGTTTTTCCGCTTTTTCTTTCTTCCTTTTTTTCTCTCCCCTCATTTTTCCTTTTTCCCTATTCTCCTATGCCTTCTTGCCGTCTACCCATATTGATTTTTTTTAAAGGGAGAATCAAACAGATACAAAATCAAAGAAAAAAAATTGACAGAGAATTCAACACGAGGACACAGGCGTTGGATATTATGTTTAGGCAGGAGATTATTGTATTGAGAGAATTTTTCTAAGTATTGTAGCAGTGCTCTCCGGCACGATCTTTTTGTATCTCATATAAAAATGGATTTCCTAGTATTCTTTAAGGTGTGTATCAGTCTTTTTTCTTAATTATTCCTGGCGCTCGTATCACTAGTGAGATAGTGGATGCGTTCGAATGCTCAAAATTCTTGCAATTTCTATTCCAGGAGCTTTATATTTTGAAAGGTTTCTGAAATTCTCAAAATGCGATGTGTTTATCAGATGGGACGGTTATGCTTATAATATGACATTCATAATCGTCGAAAAATGTTATCATCATACGTGGCATATTGACTTATACAGTACAGCATTCAATTTTTCATCTTCCATTTTTTTCGCTTATCTTGCTCTCGACAATCTCCTAGTTTGCTTCGAATCTCCAGTTTCACAGATTTATCCTGTAGGATACTTAGGACAGTTCCCAATGTTATCAATTACGATCCACCTTATACTCGGGGGCCTTTGCAGTTCTCAGCCTACGTCCTTTTATTTGTTTATCTATTTATTTATCTATTTTCAATTTTTTATGTTCAGCCTCTGCTCTTGATCCAACAGAACACGAACATCCTCAATTTGGCAAAAAAGCTTTTCTTGTTTCCTCTCATCAACCATATCTGATCTTTTAATTTAGATGAATGAACCGGTCTAGGTCTCAAATTCCCAAATATCCTCTATTTCATTTTCTAATTTCAGCATCTTGTTCAGTGCTCGGTCGGCTTGCGCAATGCCGAGTATGATGCCGTTCCTTTTCTGTCATGTCTATTTTGTATTCCTTTTAGGCCGGCTTGCTGCATTCACTTATAATGTTCTTTGATGTCTTTTACAATCTTGCTTATTTTTATTTTCAATACAATATTTATTCATATCCAGACTCGCATATCGCTGGACACATGACACAACAAATTCATCTCCATTTCTCAAGCGATCCATGGAGACTAAAGCATTGATTGTTGCAATTGTGGGTTTTACAGAGCTGAGGTGTTGGCCATACGCCCAGGATGAACTGTTGTTCAGTTTCAGAAGGGTTTCTAAGGTCCTGATATCCATGCAAATATTGGGATGGAAGTGACTTCATTCCTCCCTTCCAGAAGCATCAGTGCAAAGTAAATTCAGCCGGAGTTTGAACCGATTCAATCCTT
>OY735198.1:44418276-44430776 GCA_963457665.1 Thysanoteuthis rhombus
GATCATTCTGCATTTTCTCTCATCTACAGTGCAGGCAAAAAAAAAGTATCCGATACATTTCAAAAAGGTTTATTTTAACAATATCGAACTCGCTCAAAACTGACAGAATATCAAATGAAAAATTAAAAAAATCCAAAGAATGTTGAAATTAGACTGAACGTTGAAAAAACTGCGTACGTAAAATCGGAAAGCCTTTCGTCTAAATTCTGTTTATTTTGCAGATATATGTACGTGCGTATATTTTTTAAGGGCGCTAAAATAAATCTTTTGAAATGCATCAAATACTTTTTGCACTCACTGTATGTTTTGTTAGGTTTTTTTTTTCATCTCGAGGCCTTCGTTTCTTCATGTTATCATATTCAGTGGCACAGTACTTCGCTGACAAATATCATAAGTCTACAAATGAAAATTCAAATCTCATTCTTACATCATCTGATGACGTAGAATTCTATGTTCGCATGACGTTGTAGAAATAATCTTATGTATGCTAACCCTGATAAATTAAAAGAAATCACCCATCTCTTCGTATTGAACTCTTCTGGATGATATATTTTTCTTTAATTCTTTGCTTTAGTTTACTATTCAGGGAGTATGGGAACTATGACGATCAGTTTCAAAGGTCCTGTGGCAAGGCATAGTCAAGACAGCTGGCAACAGACAAACATTCAGTTGATAGCCAGAGCATATTATGTGTCATGTTGTAATTTTTCGCGCCCTTGAACACTTAGCTGGCTTCAAGGGTGTCCGCACCCTAGCTTAGAATCAGAGTCTTTCGTCTCCCAGACTCGTAGCCAACCATTGCTCGAGAGCTCAGGATATCTTATTATTTATTTTCAGCTGAGTGGAAAAAGGTAGATTCATGCTTCCTCAGAGCATTGCTGCAAAGTGAACACTATCTTTAACAGCTGGAGTTTGTACTCGACTCATCGATTCCATTCTCGGAGTTGATAACCGTTAGGCTACCGTACATCTGGAAGAGCAATAAAGTTCAGGGTATTCCTCGAACAACAATCGATATCACCAGCAACTTAGCTGGAAAAAAAATCTCGGGCGAAAAATGCCTGTAGCAGCATGGTTTCTCCAAAAGGGAGACAGACAACAAAATAATGATTGAAGAGGAGCTCTAAGTTGTTGACTTTCTCTTCAATCATCATCAGCGACAACATGTTAGCGTCCGTTGTAGGGCATAACTCCCCCCCCTAAACATTCGCCAGACCTCTCTATGGGGAACTCGGAACCAATACTTCCTGAACATGTTCAGATCATCACACCATCTTATATTCACTAGTTTTGTAAATGATCTGTAGTGATCTTCGTTGCGAGTTATGATAGTCAGCGGCTGTTTGACAAGCTTGCAACATGCTCTGTCCATTGCTATCTGAGTTTTCTGATGAATTCCATGATTTCTATGTTTTTTTTTTTCTCTGATGTATTGTGCAGTCTTGCCATGTCTTTATGTGACGTTGGATACGATTCTTTCCTGTACACGTTGCATAGTTTTCATTGTGAGTGTCAATCTTTTGGTTAGGTTCCGTTTTCAGATATTAAGTAAACATTTCTCTTCACACAGTCCTTGCCGAGTCTTAAAAAAGTGCTTTATGTCACTGTCCTTACTTGAGAGCGTTAATATTTCCTAATTCTTGCCAATACCCTTTTAGAGAAAACAAACGAGATTTACTTTAACAATATAATTCAACCATTGATAACATTATGAGAAAATTCGTCTTCAGGGCCAGATAAACAATAACAAAAAAAGGAGAGAAGAAAGGAGAATTGAATTAAACGATAGCACTTAGATAAAAGTCAGGAAAAAAAAGGAAGTAACAGTAATACCGGTTGTATTTTACCGCTGTCTTTTGAACCCGGTTATGTAGTCAGGGTATCTGATTTTACCACTGCTCCATTTCCCACTGTATTTTAAAATCATTGAATGAGCAAAAAAAAAAATGATAGAGAGAACAAGAGAATGAGAAAGAGAGAAACAGAAAGAGAATGAGAAAGAGAGAAAGAGAAAGAGAATGAGAAAGAGAGAGAAAGAGAGTGAGGGAGAGATTATGATGGTTGTGACATCCCAGCAAAAAAATTCAATTCAATTATAAGTTATTGGCAAAATGCCCAATGAACTGTTATAACTCACACCTACGCTAAAAAGCCTGTCATAGCGAATACTTAGTGCTAACGGTGACCTAGAACTGTGCTATACTGTAGTAGACGAACCATAGCTACAGTCTCACCTACATACGTAATGATTTATCTCGTATTTTCAATATTATGCGTCTACTAATATTGACGAAGCAAAAAGACGAGGGAAACCTGAGAGAGAGAAAAACAGGAAAAAAATTATATAACATCCAATGATGCAAAAAAACTTTGTACTTATCTGCGTAATACACAATGGGTTGATACAAATGTGCATATGTATGTTAGTCTCTACACATTATTTTGTAAAATTTCCATATGTAGTAGATGAAATAATAACTTCAATCTGTCAATAACGCTTGCAGTGATCTTTTTTTTTTCTTTCCGGCTTCCATACTATGAAATTATAAACGTTAACTTCTGGCTGCAACAAACGGAGAGGACGATTATTTGCATTAATCGTTGATTACTGATATTTTTTTCCTCGAACTTTTCGATTTCAAAATTAAACTAGCGAAATTTTTTTCAGTAAAACAAAAAAAATGCAGAATCCAGTGCTTAGTCATCAATTTTGATCTCTAGATAGAAATAATCAGGTATTATTGCTAATGCAGAAGGCGACAAACGTTAGGGCTTCCAGGAGTATCAGTAGAGTCAGTGGGCAGTGACAAGAAATGTAACCTGTTCAACATATAATAGGTTCCAATGCAGTAACTGCAAAAAATACCTTTTTTTACCACTTTCTGTGACACTATATATGCAATTCTTAGAACGAATGAAATATTTGCACTGTATTTGTTTAATAAATCCTACTGTGATATCATGTATTATATAAACAACTATTGTATATATATATATATATATATATATATATATATATATATATATATATATATATATATATATATATATATATATACTAGCTGTGGTACCCAGCGTTGCTTGGGGTAAAGAAATCGATAATGAAAAGTCTTTTAATAACAGAGAGCTTCTCAAACTAAAGTGGGTCAAAATGCCACAATTGACCTTTAAAGGTCAATCTCACTGATGTTACGTCCATCCTGTACACTAATTTGCAGCCAATAGCTATCAACCCTCCCCTTTAGTTTTGAAAATGCCACAATTGATTTTCAATGGTCAACGAAAGTCAGCGCCATCTATCCTAATTTCATATTGTGGTCATCATACCGTTGTGCACGGATTTACAGTCTTTAGAGTGCAGCCATTTCCGTTGGATTTGCCCAAAAAGGGGTGCCCTCATTGACTAAATGCCAGAATGCCAAAATTGAACTGACTTTTAATTTACCTTTACTGCTTGGCAGAGGTCGGCACCACACATCCTATGTTCTAACTGTGGTCATGTTACCCATATATACAGTATACCGTAGGGTACTGTGGTCTCCCTAGGATGTGAAAATATCAAAACTTACCTAACGCTATATTGACTTTCATGGGTCGCCAGAAGCCATCGCTACCTATCATATGTTCATTGCAGGATCAGGTTACACTAGTACACGCATATCTTTGCTAGATATGGGAATGCCAAAACTGAGTTGACCAAAAATTGACCTTTAGAGGTCAGAAGAGGTTAGCATAACCTACAATGTTCGTCCACGGGTTAAGTTACCATTCTACACGAATTTGCATCCTGTAGGGTGGATCTGCTCAAGTTAAATTTGAAAATGCCAAAATTATTCTGATCCTAAATTGACCTTTAGATATCACCATAATGCATTACCACCTAAACTATGCACATCTTGGGGTCGAGTTACTCCATACCCAAACCTTTGGCTTATAAGATGTAACCGTAGCTGTCTTCATAGTACTCTCTCTCTCTCTCTCTCTATATATATATATATATGTGTGTGTGTGTGTGTGTGTGTGTGTGCTAGAGAGAGAGTCTTTAAAAAATGCTTTAAAATATGTATGTACAAGAGAGAACGAGAGAAAGAAAAATTGAAATTTAATGACTACTCGTACAATCACATCATAGCAGTCTATGGGGAAAAAATCAATCTCTCTCTCTCTCTCTCCCTCTCTCTCTCTCTCTCTCTCTCTCTCTCTCTCTCTCTCTCTCTTCCCACTCGCGTCAGATTCGGAAATACCCAAGACGCAGAACTGAGTGAAATCATACCACTTCTGTTTGCAGTTACTAACCACAGACCGACTCCCAAGGTCGGTGTATATATTGGTCAGTACCGCACAACTACTCTACTCATAGTGGACGTGGCAAGAGAAAGGAATGAATCTGTCACCCAGTAGCTTATATTGCAGACCGGAGGGAAAAAAATGTTGCAGAAGAGAAGGACGGAGTAGAGTTGCCATATCAGCCAGTTTGCAGCTAGATCTAGCAGATTCTTTTCTGTTTTGATGATGTTAAATTTATGACAGTGGAAAATTCGATCATTTGAAAAAAAAATGATTTGTAAGTTTGATAAAAGTAAATTTACAATTTTTATCGATGATTTATTTTTGAGTTATCAGTTATTAGTAGCTTTGAAATGAGGATAAGAAAAACCTCTTTTAGGTATAAAGTTATCTGAAGATGTTTTTTTAAAGAAAGTGTTAGGTTAGTTTTGCATATGAGAACTTCATAAAAGGATTTGGCTGCTTGATTGGTGATATCCGTGTGTAGGTATCGTTTGTACTGCATCGTAGTGAAATGCAGTATGAAATGAAAAATAAATTTAAGCTGTTATGAGATCATTTTTTTAAAATTATATATATATATATATATATATATATATAATGTTGGTTGTGAGGATGTTGGTGAAGTGACAATAGAAGAGTGAAATTTTGTAAAATTGAAAACAGGTGTTAAATCTCGAAAAGTTTTTACATCACATGAGCATATTTCAATGCATTTCGATGGTTTCCAGCCACCTTTCCCAGAGATGACTTTCTTTCCTCAATCTCAATAATGTAAACAGCATCCAGTTTTTCTCTTTATTGCTTCGAGTTCCTCTGAAGAAGATGGCTGGCAACCATCTAAATGCATCGAAAGATGCTCATTGAAAAACTAGCACCTGTTTTTTTCTCTTCTATTTTCTTTCCCACGTCAAAAGTGTTATTTAACCAACGCGTACTTCCGGTTTCATAGGCTGTGTAATAAGTTCAATTCTCATTATCTTGTGGAGTTATGTCAGTCGAATCTACCCGAGTAAATGCGTATGAAAATCATTACGTAAATATACGCATTCGTTAAAGACCACATACATTGGTTGTTCTCGTCAGTTCTTTCTCCAATTTTCTTCTTTTTCTGCACAAGTGGAAGTGGGTAAGTGTTTAGTGAGTAAGCAAGAATTGCCGAAAGGTCTATGATTGACATCCTTCGGAAGATTTAACTGAGAGTCTGGTGGGATATGCAAGTAATCATCCATCACAAACCTTTAAGCGATAACCGAGCAGTCAGAGGATAACCTTACTGCAAGCAACTGCAGCTAGTGTTAGAAAACAGTTTTGGATATATATAGCACCCATCCTTTTTCAACATCATCATCAGCGTCCATCGCTGGAAATACAGCTTCCCCACGATCCACCAGACCTTTCTATCATGGTCATCGCGCAGCAAATACTCTCTGAACTGTTTCTAGTTCGTCATGCCATCTTATTTTCTGCTGGCCACAGTTTTTGTCGTGTGATTCTAGGGATCCACGTTGTGAGTTGTAATGAACAGACCATTGTTATTTGAGTTTCCTAATGGTTTATATGATATCTCTGACTCCTGTTCTTTTTTTTGTTTTTGTTGTTTTGGTTTTTTTTTTTGTTTTTCTTCTTTTCAAATATAATGTTGCCTGGTGATCATCCCATGTAATATTGAACATGGTTCTACCCCCTGCATGTTGCATAGTTTTGAGGCCCAATCTCTTGGTTATGTTTCGGCTTCATAGGTGATGATCAGGAGGATGTAGTGATTGGAGATCTTTTTTGTTTGTTTGTTTGTTTTAGAACTAATGGAATCTTCCCTTTTTTAAGGTTGTCATTCTTTATCAGGATAATGCACATCATCCTAATGGTCGAGTAACCAAAGATCTCATAGAGATATTCAGCGAAGGAAAATGATTCATCCGCTATACTCTCCTGACCTTGCTCAGACTGACTATCGGTTGCTCAGGATTTCTTTTAATTCTGGTAAAGAACACCTTAGCATGACGCAAAATATTGTGCAGAAATCTTGCAGTCTGTCACGAGACTGCTTGTTCGAACAAATCATTGTGAAGATATTCTCGGAATACGTCAAACATACCCCAAGTTATTTTTAGGGATATTTCAGTTGCTTCTTGTTGTAAATTTCGCTCATACGCTGTTTTGGCCGATTCATTCTTCGACCTTTTTAGTATGTAATATTTATTTTTAAAAAAGGAGACACTCTATTCCTGGTTTCTTACACTGATACTGTTAGATGAAAAGCAGCATCAAATTTTGATTTTGCCAACAACGTTTGTGAATTAAATTGTAACGCTTGCAGTACAGCTTGTTCCAGAATTATTTATTTACAAGTGTTACTGTTACGGGTAAAAGTTCACCGAGTTCCGGAGTAATAAATCAGAAAAAGGACTCTCTTTCCTCTCGGATATTATATATTATCCTGAAAATGGATCGGTCAAAAACGTCGTGTAAACGATATAAACAACGAGAGGAAGTTGGATTGTCTGAAAAACTCTTTTGGTGTTCGATTTGATTAGATAAAAAGAGAAAATCTTAGAACTAAGAAGAAGTTGTGATTTACGTCAGACTGTATCTCCCTCGATTAACCGAAATTTCGCGTGTTTTAATGTATGTGGGGGTTTTTTGCCAAGAAAGACAAATCTCCCCAAAATTATTTTTCCGGCAAAATAATTCCAAATTAGGGAAATCACTGAAAACGATAGTTTTTGACTGCTAAGGTGGGTATTAAATTTCTGGTGGAATTCCTGTGCCTCTGCATCATCGATAAACAAGATAAATTGACTTGCATCGATCGAAATATATCAAAATAAATGTATTTCTTCGAAATGTTATTGATGAAATCTTACATCAGTGAATTTCAGAATTTCTGTGCCCAGGAAAGACTGATTAAGAGTCATGTAAGAGTCCTGATTCACGTTGATTCTCGTTTTAAACTTTTGACTTTTTATTTACAAAATCTCAAATTCTTACGCAGATTGACAGTATTAAATCTTGTTTTCAAGAATCAAGTCTCTCCCAAAAAAGAGCTGTAGACTGGAGGGACGTTAGACCGTCATGCAGATCTTTCGAGGTATACTCAAAGATTTCCCTTCCCCAATCTCTCCTGACGCATTTTGAACGAAAACACCGCCATATTTTGCACAATCAGTCAGGTGTTTATATTTCCTTACATTTTTCACTTCATGACCCTATAACTACGTTTTCTGAGGGCAAAATCAACATATAGTTCCAGTATACCATATGATTTCAATGACATCGATATTAGTCGCAACTAGATGTCTGAATATAGATTAGATTTACAAAGAAAATTTTTGGCTAAGTTGGACCATCGTGAGTCGTCTTACCTACCCAAAACCTATGGTCTAACATGCCCCTCAGCAACATTCCAGCATCTTATGCAAAATACACTTAGAAGACGAAGTGTAAACACAATAAAGAAACAATGCACACCTCATGACAGATTAAGACATTATAAGTATATCATGTAGATTCTCAGTGCTCAATAAGAAATTATACCATAAGTAATCACTACGAATTTACTTTACTCAAAACTTAGAGAATAGAACGTATAACTTCATTAAAGCTGATGAAAAAAATGATGTGAAATAGCTCACCTTGAGATATTTCTTCGGAGGGGAACTGCTGCTACTGAAGTACGAAGGAATTATCGGTGGTCCAACATACCTATAGGCCCAACGCGCCAGAATATCCTTTATATATATATATATATATATATATATATATATATGTGTGTGTGTGTGTGTGTGTGTGTGTGTGTGTGTGTGTGTGTGTGTGTGTGTGTGTGTGTGGATGTATACATATATATATATGTGTGTGTATATATATATATATATGTGTGTGTGTATATATATATATATATATATATATATGCTAAGTCTGGCACAAAGCCACAAGGAAAATCGAATTTGTTCTATTTGTAATGGTCAGCAATAACACTCTCCTAAACAATGCACTGAAGTAGGCGCCTCAAAAATATCTATAACAGAACTACATCACTCAATGACACAGTATTAGTGAGCATTAGATAACGCAATCAATCTGTTAGTTTACTATGACTATTCACTAAGCTCAGCTTAGTTTGACACAAGGTCAACAACTGTGGATGAAATCCGGTGAGAAGAGAGTATTGCACCGATTCCACAGGTCTGAACTATCTGATTCCCTTACAGAGAGACAATCGAATTTCTGGCTATTCGTCTTAGATAGTTCTACCCAGAGTAATGCGAACTGAAAATATGCTACTTCATAAACCCACCAAGCAGGTCCCTTTTGTTGTATGCATTAGGCTTTATACACATGTACACGCACACATTCTTTTTTTTTTTTAATAGTTCGATACCTCCCTATAATCGTGCATTCCTTGCTACGTACGAATTCTGCGGAATTGTGCGTAATAGTTGGTCTGGAAAGGATGTTGCTCAACATAGGAGTAGAGCACTAAGTCAAGTACAATAGTTGCGGCTGGAATGCATCAACATTGGAAAGAGAGAGAGAGAGAAAGAGAGAGAGAGAGAGAGAGAAAGTACTAAAGGGGGCGAAACCCGGTTTTTGATGTACAGTGGTCCATCTTTATCCACGGTTTCAACCTCCGCTTCGCTTTGGGTCTTTGAACATATCCCTTGCGGATAAGAGGGGACTACTGTACATTAAATGCTGTCATTATGTAAGCAGAAGGAAGATAAGATAGTTGAATCGTAGAAGCAGAAAAGAAAACCAAAAACTCACGAGAAGAATGGATTGGCTGAGATACAAGAGAAGGTGAAAAAAAAAGAAAGTGAGAGAGAGAGAGACGGAGAGAGATGGAAGAAGATAAATAGATAAGTAAAACGAAAAAAAAGAGAGAGAGGAGAAATTGGGGAGTCAAGTCGTAGTTTGCCGGAATGTACCGGAAGATACCGGAGCACCTCTCCCGCCTTGTAACAATAACAAGCGATTTTACTGCCGAAATCAATAGCAGTCGTTATTCAAGCTGAAACAATGTTAGTCTTTACAGTAGTTTACAGCTGACAAAATGGAGAGATAAGCGAGCGAAGGAGGAAGGAAGGAAGATGGAAAGAAGGAGAGAATATCGGTTGGAAAGAGACAGGAATGGAAGGACGAAATGCAGTTTGCGAGGCGAAACAGAGAAACGTGCAGTCTGAAAATTGAAGCAACAATATAATGAGCATGGTAGCGAACGGGGGGGGGGGTAGAAGAAAGAAAGGAGGGAAGGCGTGGAGGAAGCTAACTAGAAATAAATAAGTAAGTAAATAAATAAAGCCAGTAGACAAGAGAAGAAGTATGAAAGACAGCCCACGCGTACGCACAGAGAAAAAGAACGGAATACTGGATGGGTTCTTCTGCAATTTTGTTAATGAAAATTATAATATTTAGTGTACAGAGAATGCTCAGTCTAGTTCGGTAAATATTGATTCATTGAAAGGACGGAACGGCTGTGGTGTTGCGAAATGAAACGAAGAAGTAAGCAAGGACACAGACAGACAAAGCACATTGAATTAGGAATGGAAGCTCGGAAACTAGAAAGGAGGTGGGTTGGAGAAGAAAAAAAAAACCATCACGTCGAAGGAGGGGAAAAAGAGTTTGGTTACTTTCTTAAATACAAAGTGTAGGGAGTGGGGAACGGAAATATATTGATATTCAAAAAATGGCACAGGTTTTGATTACCGTGAAAGATTTTTTTTTCTCTTTTAAATGAATAAAGGAAAAAAAATTTAAAGGCTTAAGCAGGCTCTGGGAGGATAAAGAAAAGGAAATTAAATTTGAGAAACAAAAAAGAATGAAGGGAAGAAGGAAGGGAGGAAGGATGCAGAAGGAAAAGAGAAATGTTTTAATATAAATGGAATGGAGATAGGGGAAATGAAAGCTAGAGAAAGGTGTAAAAAATATAGAACAGTGGTTTTCGAACCCCGGGGTAGGGGTATGTCCCTCGAGAGCGGAGAGGAAGAGTAAGTAAATTCAAGATAGGATGCAAACACTCGGGGTATAACAAGTAACAATTTCTCAAATCGTTCGATTTTCTAAACAAGGGTTTACATGATATTGTGGTGAACATAATATGTTAATTTTTTCAAATGATTCGCAGTACCAATAATTTTGTTGGAGGTGTGGAGATGTGTAGGCAAGGTCTGGCTAGGGGATTATGGTGGTAAAAAGGCTAAGAACCACTGATTAAGAATAAACAATAGGTCAAAATGTTTGAACAAATAGAACGATAGAAAACAAAAGAGTGAATAGGTTACGTGACTGTGAAATAGAATGAATTTAATGTAGGAAGCTCACAGGGCACCTCAACTGGAATAATGGTCAGAAAGCTGGTTTCGTATTCCATTAAACATAGAACCTAACCAGAAGCTTTGCTCTCAAAGTAAGAAACATGCAATGTGCACTAGAGAGGATCGAGCTCATATGGAGAGATCACTATATTAGAGAAAAATAGGGGTCAGAGTTATCACAGAAACTGTAAGAAAGGTCAAATGTTAATGGGCTGGTCAAGTTGCAAGAATGTCGGTCAACAGCTAGACATCACGACTCATAATGTAGATCCCTAGAGATCATATGCGAAATTGGGAGTGTAACTACTAAGACAGAGTCAGCTAGATATTGCTAAAGAATATTAATTTGCAGAGATGTTATGACCTACCTCGTGGTTAAGATTGTTGCAGATTTCTAACTGGTGCCAGAAATCGGAGTTTGAGTGCGGGTAAGTTGGGATTTTGAAAGCTGATTTTCTATACAAGCAAGGGGTTATCCGATAAAAAAAAACGGGTGGTGCATGATCTTTTAATTGCTTTTGACAAGTACTAAAATAAATGACCAACAGAATATATTTTACTGTGCAGCTAAAATACTTGCAGGTCTCCTGTCGGTGCCCGTGGTTGGTGTTCAAGTCCTTGTCAAAGCCAGGATTTTGAAGTCTTATTTTCAAAGCCGACAGAAAAGTCATTTTCACTTACAAGATTGCCGCAATACAGTCTTTGATCGCAATCGCCTTCCATTTGGTTTTGTACTCAGCTAAAGTAAGTTTGATAAATATTGATAGGTTTGTACTTATGAAAATGCGTAGGTAAAAACGTCAAATAAAATTATCCCTTGACATAGTAGATTGTTGGCTCACATACTTGGTCTTTCATTGACTTTCTATGGAGATTATTTGGTGGTGTCCATCTTCTCTTCTAGTTACAATAGACAATCTGTAATGAGTTACATAGGGACCAACTGTAGAGAGTAAGCAGTGACCTAACCACGAATAAGATATAACACTGGAATGAACAGTCGATATGAAAGTATTAGGTAGAGAAAAATGAAAAGGAAATGAATGACTCTTTCAATTGTTCGTATTTACCTTCCACCAGAAATCAATTGTCCTGTTTTTTTCTCTCACTTTGAGTTATGTCAGACTAAACAAGAGGTTAACGGTACGATCATAATGATATCTGGCTGGGTCCTCCTGTATCAGGAATCGGAAATTCTTTTTTTACTTATTTGTTTGTGTTGAGTGATACAACACACCCATTCTTCAAAGTAAACAGAAACGAGCTAATTGCTCTTAAAATGAAGAATAAACTCCTCTCGAGGTCAAGTATTGATTTTTTTTAAAAGACTTGAAACGCCACACATTCTACAATAAGAATAAAAAACATAAAAAATTTTACAACATGGCCGTAAAATAAGAAATTACAAATTAAACTGGAAAACATTTGGAGAACGGGTACTATGCAAAAGCCATGCTCACCAAAAAAAAATTTTTTTTTTTTCAATCCTGGATCCGCCGTAAAATTTAATTAATTCTCCTTTAGCGAATGGCCCAACCTTCAACGAGATGAAATCAGTATTAATTGATTAATACATCTTTTGAAGATAACGAATGGACAAACAGACGAACTTACAGACACGATTAAATACATATACCTCTTCCAATTTTGTTGGTAGAGGCGAAATATTTCCACTTAACTAAATTAAAATTAATATTATGAGCTGAAATGAGGAGAAAATCCAGATTATTATGGCGTGAAAGCATTAAATGATTAAAACATGGATACAGACACATTCAATGCTTACATTATGAAGAATACGCTCGTGCATTGGAATATAGCTGTGAGTCCTGGAAAAAAACTTTATCTCAATTGTTTTTTTGACTGTCTCTATCTTTCCTCTCTCACACACACACTTTT
>OY735198.1:44435776-44448276 GCA_963457665.1 Thysanoteuthis rhombus
ATAAAGAATTGAAGAAAGTAATTGAGACGAAGAGATTACGATCTAATGGATTGTAACATTGCTTTTATCCAGTGTTTCCCTGAAAAAAATATTGAGCATTAAAACTGGCCAGCCTTTCAGTTCAGTCGAACACTTGGTAAACAAGTAATTTACTTCTAGCCCTATGTCACAAATTGTTCGGAATGAAAAAACACTAGGGGAGAAAAAACAGCGTCTAAATCTTGATATATCAGTCACATTTAACCTTTAGATTTGGATAACTGTGAACTATATATCACTCTGCGGAGGAAACTGTTTGCTCGCTATGAAATGTAGACCTATATTTCTTCCTGGATTCTCTTCCCGATCAATCAGTTCTATTGTTCTGTAGCCGTGCTCCAAAAATTACGCTGGATGCGTTATTTATATAAACCCCTGAGTACGCTACCAAAAAGAACGAAATGATATGCATTGGTCTTGTTTGTAAAAATAGTTCCTTTACAATGAAAAGACTGGATAAGTTACTAATGTCCTTAAACATGCTGAGGCCTCGAGCCTCCCTGCTTGAGCTCATCATGTCGTCTGCAATACATTCACTTTGTGCGGCGCTATTCCAATCATTCCAAACCCAAAATAATCGCAAGTGACCAGACATTTGTGATTTTGGATTGTCGATTTTCAGACAATGTATATCATCATAATCATCATTAGTCTTTTAGCTTCCGTCGGTGGACATATATCTTTCCCAGGATTCGACACACGTCTCTATCGTGGGTGTCATGGAGCCAGTATTTTCTAAATTTGTCCAGTTCATTTCTCCATCTTGTATTCTGTCGGCCTCGGTTTTGCATGTGGTCTCTGAGGATCCATGTTGAGAGTCATGATGTCCATCGGTTGTCTTTCATTCTTGCATCATGGCCTGCCTATTGTCATTAATGATGTCTCTGACTCCTGTTTTCTTTCTTATTTACTGTGCTGTCTTGTGATCTCTCCATGTGAGGTTAAGCATAATTCTCTCATATGCACGTTGCATGCTTCTCAGCTTGCAACTCTGTCTCTTGGTTAGGTTCCACGTTTTAGCTCCATAAGTGACTTTTGGGGGGATGCCTGGGTTGTTTACTCTTATTTTAAGGATTATTGGGATCGCCTGGTTTTTGAATGTCGGCCTGCTCTGCCAAAGGCTTGCCATCCTAGAGTGATTCTTCCCTTGATTTCTTCTTATTTGAGGAACTCATGGAGATTTTCTGTCCTAGGTAGATGTAGTAGTCTACCTTCCCAAGTTTTGCATCTTCGATTTTGACCACTATTTTTTATTCTCGATGTAGTCTCTCCTATATCATGGTTGTCCATCGTGGGGAAACATATCCAAATAATTGTGCATCTTGCATCCATAGGACCGTCCCTGGGACCATGATCATCATTCCAAGCTCTTTTCGCAGACCATCATACCTACAGCTGAGGTCTGAGATCTAATACTTTGAAATTTAAAACCAAGATTAAACTATAAATGTTTGGGGTAAATGTATTTATTTATTTTCATTATTCAGCTATGAAAGAGTAAACTGAGAACTTTAATCCAAGACGAAAGATGGCTACCTTGGACGACATATTGAAAATTCATGATGGTTCAATATCCACTTTGAATACCTTTAGCTATTATTCTACTAAATCATATGACTTTAACACAGAAAGCACGACTGCTAGGAACGTTTTCGTTAAACTACACGACTATACTCAACTTTATTGCAATTATCATTGTCATACATGGTGGCTATCTCGAATTTCCAATGACTTGCATGTAATATCCATTCTCAGAAACTATGTAAGGTTAATAAATTCAATATATCATATCCTCAATATCATATTATATCCATCGATATAAGGAAAATTGATCTGAAAACAGTTTTCACCGGCAGTCATTTTTTAATGGGCTCCATGGGTGACTCATTGTAAAATCATGATGGCTTTATGTCTACCTTTTTTTCAGTGCCTTTGGCTACAAATGTACTGAATTATATGCTTGTATCACAAAATACACAATCAGATTGAAACTTTCAGCTACGGCTGCCCCACTACTACATTTCTGTACACAACCGTCGAAAATATTCGGTACTTCTGGAACAAGACACAAAACGAGGCTGGTTGGCATTATGCATTTTTCTTTTTTTTTTCTTTTCATTCATTTATTTACTTGACTCTAAACACTGAGCGAAAACAAATTCAAAAAGATAAACATCGGCATACAGGTAATTTCAGGGCAGCTTGTGCAGCCTTTTATAATGGAATTTGTTTGTTTGCCCCAATAGATAGATGGGAGTATATAATCAGACTTGATAAATGGGAGTATATAATCAGATTTGATAGATGGGTGTATATGAACAGATTTGATAGATGGGTGTATATAAACAGATTTGATAGATTGGCGTATAAAAACAAATTTGATAGATGGGTGTATATGAACAAATTTGATAGATAGATGGATGTATATAAACAGACTAGATGGATAGGTAAAACAAATTAACCATAGATTTGTTTATATAGATAATCATGACTCAGAAATGAACACGAAGGTCGCGTACATAGGAAAAAATCAGGGGCAAAAGAAAAAAAAAGGTGGGCATGGCTGCCATTTATGTTTTTACGTCAAACAGTCATTCACTTGACGTCTGCACAAAGCTTGATTGAGAGAATGATTCAAATATTCCACCGCCTCTTCACTCAAACCATATACTACGTATTCTGGTAAACACTCGTCTCCTCTTAGACTCACGTATCGCAGTTGAGTTTGGAATCATTCGATTTTCAAAGATCTGTTAATGTGTCTCTGTACTTTCTCTTATACGATTGCGACTGGTATAAATAGAAATGGAAAATATAGATACATGTTGTAGGTCATTTATCAAAATAGTGTATGTACAATGTTTGTCAGGAAATTATCCTGTCATTTTATATTAAAGGAAATAGCCTGCTTCCTTTCTTTCTTCCTTTTTCCAAAACAGTGTACAAAATCATCTTTAAGGACCGCCATCAGCTGCTGCGTCACGTTCTCCTCAATTTCCTGCACAGTCTGAACTCATCCCACTTTCAATGGTGAAAAGCCAGAGATCACAGGGAACCAAATATAGACTATAGTGTTACTGACATGTATGGATGGTGATATTTTCCCAAAACCCCTACATGACTCATCAAGAATTGATAGATTCAGTCATCCAAAATGTGACAGTTAAACACAAGTTAACTCAATGACCTTGCACTACCGACCGAATAACCCCATGAAGTGTGCATATTCATGTATGTGCAACAATGCCCCCCCCCCGAAAAGACTGCTATATTATACCAAGGTCTTGCAAACAGTTCTTGAGATATTCAAAACGGCTAAATACTTTCTGGATATACCTCGTATATAGAATGTCTCTGTGAACGTCTGTCGTAAAGCCATTGCTTGTAAGCTAAGCCCTGCAGACCAAAGCAAGTTCAATCTTCACTGTACCCAGCTATTGATTGTGGTTTTGTGTCGGTTTAAGCTAAGCTGAGTACATATCTAACCTACCGTAAAATGATGGTTTGTAAGCCAGACTCGCAGACCATTCTAGTGTTGCGAGTTAGTGATGTTGGCTGAGTAAATTTGGCACATACCAGACTAAGCTTATTATATACTTATGGTGCCTGCTATAGAGAGATGGTTAGTTGGTTTAAAAGGCTACGGTCACTGAGTTCGAATCTTATAGGATGCCCAACTGTTGTGGTATAAATTCTGACTAACCTGCCCTAAAGTTTGTCATCTCACTTACCCTCTGTTGCTAATGCAATGAGTCCTATCCTTACCAAACGACAAAATAATTTGACCATGTGCCAGACTGAGTGAATCTTAGTAATTTGAAAGCACCTATTCTTAGGTGAGTGCTAACTCACCGACCATTGTTACTGTGGAAAAATAACGACACTGAATTAATTTGTGGATACTGTCAATATCCTTTTAGAAGAGCCAATAATACTCCAAGTGTTATTCGAACTAACCAACTCATCCTTTATGTTGAGTTGTGTTTTTACAAAGAAATGAAGATATCCCTATCTTCCCATAAGGGTGGAGGCTTTAGTATGGATTTGCCGAAACGTTGTAGTTGCAACAAAGGCAAGCAAAGAATTGGGGTATTTCCTTTTAAGATCTCAGGGAATGATTGAAGCATCTGATTTATGATCTTGAAAAAGCCATTTGAAAACATAAAAATAATATTGTCATTTTCAACTTAGAAGTGGTGATTAATTTTCATATGGACAGATAACACTCCAGCAACAAAGTATGGACACTTGAGCACCTTGCTGTTTGTTAATAAATTATTGATTTCTTCCAAATATTGCAGGGGGGTCTATTTTAAGAAATCGTATGTTAGGCAATGTATCTCAAAGTGAGTGTGCGCGAGTGTGTGCCAGGAACAATTATTCTAGAGATTTATTTAGCTCAAGTTAAGTTAGCAATGATATTATGGAACCCATGGAGAATCGAACTCGTAGCGCTAGTAATGGTTTCTGACCGAAGCTTTCTAAACATTGCTTTACAATAGACGCCATAGATACTTCCTTAGTTTAGCTTAATCTGACACAGCTTGCTTAATGTAAATGAAGTCTGCTTGTAAATTACATTAGACAACAGGTGGCCGAATGGCGGCTTGTGATCCACATGGGGCTATTTGACATTTAATGCGTGAACTGTGAAAATATGTTGGGGGAGCTCTTTCCTCATTGCAGTAAATATAATATAAATGTTAGTCAAATGTTCATGGCTACTAAAAATATTCAATCATATTAAATCCTGATGTAGAACCTATTCTGGATGAAACAATCGTCAGTCAAGATTTTGAAACCGTTTGGCATATATATATATATATATATATATATATATATATATATATATATATATATATATATATATATGTATATGAAAATATATCATCAGTCAAGATTTTGAATCTGTTTGGCGTATATATATATATATATATATATATATATATATATATATATATATATATATATTGTCAGTCAAGATTTTGAAACTGTTTAGCGTATATATATATATATATATATATATATATATATATATATATATATATATATATATA
The DNA here is from genome assembly GCA_963457665.1 of Thysanoteuthis rhombus. NCBI lineage: Eukaryota > Metazoa > Mollusca > Cephalopoda > Oegopsida > Thysanoteuthidae > Thysanoteuthis > Thysanoteuthis major. The sequence goes on from OY735198.1 coordinate 44,440,873, forward strand.
TATCGTCAGTCAAGATTTTGTAACTGTTTGGCGTGTATATATATATATATATATATATATATATATATATATATATATATATATATATATATATATATATATACATATATATATATATGTGTGTGTGTGTTTGTGTGTGTGTGTATATGTAATCATATATATATATGTATATATATCGTCAATCAAGATATGCATGTACGTGTACTTGCTAATTACTGAAACTAATACAAATTAGCTGTTCGAAAACTACATACATGATTAAGCATTATTGTGTTCATGTATTTGTCAGAATTCATATAATTTTTTATATCAAAATGTGAAAGTATCAATAAAAACGTATTAGCAAAATTTTATTTAATGTCTCGCGGTGTTCAAACATCAAAAGTTTATTATATGTGACTCTCATATGAAGCCGGTTTTCGCCTGGCGTGCATCAAACTATCTGGTGAGTCAGTCAGTTCAGGCTAATTCATATAACCTTTGTTATTCTGCAGTAACTGCAATACATCAATACATAAATGTCAATCAAATTTTGTTTGTAAGAAAGTTCATCTCGACGAGATCTGAAATGAAAATGTAGCTGTCTTGATGTCTGGACGGTTATGATAATGCTTTCTTCTAAAAGGAATGAAAACCCCAGAAATTGAAATAAACGTCCAAACTAATTTTATTACTAGTGCGAGTATTGTAACAATACTTTTATTATCATTTTTGATTAGCTTTCACCTCACTTCTAATTTTTAGCTACTTTTTATCACAACTTAGGCTCGGGCCGTCATTCTACGACAACAAGTAAACAGTGGCTTTAGTGAGAATTGAATTCACACCCTGTAGTCAAAGAAAGTTCATTATACGCCTGGCTACCTTAAACCATTTGTTCAAGATGAAGGTAACAACTAGTCAAAATTATTAGTAAAAATCTGTTTCTCGAGAACATAGTCATCATTACAAGCAATGGTAAAATCCCATTATAAATAAATCTCTGTTGAGACTAACATAGATTCTGGATGAAAGAAATGTCCATAGTGTTGAATTTGCTCCTTCCTTTCGGTTAAAGATTTCGCAAGAAACAAAATGATTCACTGAATTGATTACAGTTTTCTCTTAATATTCGTGGGGGCACCAGGGGATAGCCAATATGAAAATATGCGAATGATATTTGCCAACATTCACTCGAAGCCATTCGGTTTCTAAAACCCATGAATTGTGTACCATAAACAATAAACAGACACTTCGCCATTCCCAAATTGTAAATGTACAAATGAATAAATAAACTCAGTAAAGCATACAGAGGAAATATTAAATTTTAAAACTTGACTTCATTTTTTAATGGCAGATCCGCCAATTATGTCGGAATCGATTTTTTTGAGTCAAAAAAGTAAAAAGCGCGTAAAAGTCTTCAGTACGACTAACTTATAACTAAAATCAAACTTTCAAAAATACATTTAATTATCACAATATGTTTTAAAAGATCGATGAAAAAAAGTTCGCGGTAGATGCTAGTAAAACAATATCTAGAGTTGATAAATGAAAACTATAAATTTCATAAAACTTCATTGCAGTGATTATTACCATTTTTTGTTTCATGCTACTTTTTACATTCATTTTTTTAATCAGTGTTTAAAATAAAACAATCAGGTCAAATGAATATGCGATAAAAAGCAATGCAAATTCAGATGGAGATAAATAGTTGCCAAAAGATTAAAAGCATTTCAATGATGATTCAAAATAGTTCATCTACTAAAATTAAAAATGAAAATATTGTTCACTAAAAAATGAATTTGAAAAAGAATTATTGTCTAAAATACCTTTCAACGAACTGGTTCATTAGTGGACATGTCTTAGTTCTTGACCATGATAAGTTTTCGACGGAATTCACATTGTCTTTACAGATAAATTCAATAACATGTATTATTACGATGCATTTATGATTTCCTAAACTATCCTAAACTTCTTACGTTTTTTTCACACTGCACAGAGTATTTTCTATGATGTGCTTTTTCGTAGTACGTTGCAAAACTCTCCCCCCCCCCTCAATTCCCATCTAAATTATTCAAGACTGAATTGCAAATGGAAAACCCAGAAATATCAAGGGATAACCGTTTATGGTAATTTTGAGGCACTAAGCCAATCGAGTCGGGAAGATGATGCGAAATGTCCCAATAGCACGATTTGATCTTCTGATGTTATTTTGCTGGGTGTGAGCCCACATTGTCATTTTTCAGAGTGACACACTCTCTAATTTTTGACTTGCGATTCTTCTATTTTATTATCAAAAGCTTTTCATCGTAACACCTCTGATCGTCAATCCATGGTCTTTAATAAACAGAGCCGACCTGAAATTTAAAAAATATAGTTGCAATGAAAAGCAACTGATATCAAGATGAAAGACATACAAGTAAAAATGATAATAATAGTTGACAATGCATCAGTAGACAATTATATAATTCACGATAATCTTTCTACTCATACTACTTGTTCCCAATCTTTTTGTCCAATGCTCGTCCTAAACATTTGAAAACTAAATGATTTTTCCTTACTGTAATAAAACTAATTAAGGTTTGAAAAAGTATAATATAATGTTAAATTCAGATATTTATACAAAATTTGCAGTTTTAATCAAGGGAAATGTCTGTAAAGAAAAAAAAATCTTTGTGAAAAAATAAATAGATAAATAGGTTTATAAGAACATCTGAGAACTTACAAACATTTCTGTAATTGTTTATGTGAAAATTCGTAATAACAGCACAGTCACTTAATCAAATTCTTATTATAATTTAATGTGTTTTTCCAGCTTATACTGAGTTACATTGATTTATGGAGCAATACCTTAACCATACTTCATCAAAATCAACACTAATCAGAACAACAGTATTCAAGGTATTCCTGTAATTGGGAACTAATGATATTATATAATTAGGAATTAATAGTATCGTATAATTAGGTATTGATCAGTGACGCCTCAACACGACTAGTTTTGAGCCACGGAACACTTTTCACTCTTCACATCCAAATTTCTAATTGCCCCCTGATATATTTAGATCATAACGGTCAGTGAATTTAAATGGGTCTGCAAAAAATATCACGCCAGTGAGATGCAGTCTTATAGACCGAGTGATAGACATATCAAAACTGGCAATGAGATTCTGTTACTAGTTACAATTACCAGATTAAAGCTGGAGAATGTTTCCGCCCAAACGTTGCAAGGTGGAAAGGCAAAGATGGGTATCGTCTGAATTGTCTTAAAATGGAAAACAATAATCTTTACAACAAAAAATGGTTTTGCATATTATTATTGATTTTGACTTGTACTTTCTTTCATCTTAATTTCAGTTGTCGATGTTTTGTTTGATTAAAACATCAAGAAAATATTGGTATTTTTTCATATACATAACTAATATACTTTTCTATCCCCTTTTTTTCTTCTCATTCATGTTCATTAAACATTTTTCGGTATTTTTCTTTCAGGTAAGTGAATCTCTTTTGTCAGACACCCTCTCCAGTTGGTAACGTAAAATCTTTTTTTTTCTTTATTCTGATTTATGTAAAAAAAACAACCTGTTTGTACATATTTTTTCACTTGTACTGTTTCTTATGGTGCTTCAATGATGTTTTAGCTGACAAATTATGCCTGACTATGCGAGCCAAGGAAATCATTTTGATGAAAACAGAAGAATTATTATCGATACAGTTGTCCACTTCTTCTTGAAGGTTAGCTTTACACTTCTTCAGGGCATTTACGGAAGAAAAACACAAAAATAACGTCCAGCGTTTGTTTTGCAGTGAGCACCAACACTCCAGTCTCCTGAACTTCCCACTAACCCAACCTTCGAGAACTCAGTAATAACATACCAACATTATCATTTTTGAACGCTCAAAAGATTTCTTTATATAGATATATGGCAATCGCTTCTTTACTTAACATCATTTCGGCTAACGGAAGGTTTCTTTTATAGAAACAATCCAATATTGGTTAACTGTAGCCAAGTAGGGTTAAGTGCAGGTTAGCCAAAGAAATTTGTATCAATATATGGTTAAATATTACGTGCACTTTTCACCGTTTGAAAAAAATTAGTATTGACTTCACACTAATGCGGATGAAATACCAATTGAAAAAGTAATGATTTCTACTCGTGAATTTTCTCCTTTGTCAAGTTTAATTTATTTGAGTGGCAATTTATAGAATGTTTTTTCTTATCCAGGACTTTGCAATTTTTAAAGAAATAATATCTTTACATACACAAAGAAATGTTTGTATTTCTTTTCGTTTTTTGTTTTTGTTTTTTGTTTTTTCATTCAAACCTCCGACGACTATTATTTCGTAGCAATCAAAATATCGCCTTTTTTTTTCATTTTAGGTTATTTCAAAAAATTGTGCATTTTTTTTCTTTAAGTTTTTTAATAGTTGTTCTCCACCTTCCTACTACTGCACCCTTTTTTATCGGTTAAACTTGTCTTCTGGGCCTTCCTCACATCTTTGAGTAAATGATCAGCTTGAAGTAAGTACTGTAAATATACGAAAAAATAATTTGAAGGTATTATGTTCGTCACTGTATTAGGTGAACACTTGTTAAGAGAATTCCAAAAATAATTAGAGAAATTCCAACATTTCTCCTAAAGGCTTACGTCCCTCTTGAAATTACTCACGGTCTCCAAGGGATGTGCCAACTTGATTGGTTCACAAAATCTTTTGAGATTGTTTGAAAAGAACAACTTATATCTAGGATTCTTCAGAATATTAGATTGAAAGTTGAAACCAATAACTGATACATTCTCCTGGTTTCAATTTCATCATGCATCAAGAAAACCTTGGTAGCTTGGTAGTAACGAACAATACTAACAATATATTGATACTTTAAAAACGGGAAGTGTGCAGAGAGCTTGATGTCCAAATTATCGATTTTCGAGTTTCAATTCTTGCGTCGTTAAACTATTATTCCAGAATATCCACTCCTGTTGCTATTCTCGGATAACGAATTATCGAACGCATTTTTCAATACGATGGCACGTTCAGAAAATAGCAGACCGTGAATTCTGGAACGTGCCTCAGCAAAGGGTATCATTATTTTCTTTGAAAAATTCGATTATTCAGTTAACTCAGCCTGAACTGCCGATGCAGAATTACAAATAGGGCGTAAATAAATTTAAAACAAATGCTATCATTATCAAGTTCGTTCAAACCAGTTTAATATAGCTCAAATTCTATTCTCCATCTTACTTGTTAGGAAAGCGTGAATTCGCTTCTCTTATTGCACAATAACAATGAACCTTCGTCAAAATCTGATCAAATTCGTAATCATCCGTCATTGGCACGAATTTCTTGAAGAGAAAATTTGTTTGAAGAAATAAGCTACAAGGATTATTTGATTAAAAAAAAAAAGTTAGGGAGATGAAACACGTGTACAAGTTTTCACCAGCGTCCAAAATTACGGTGTTTCTATAGACCTTTTGTAAGCCGAAATGGCGTAAAGCGGAGCAATAACCTATAGTTAATATAATAAGAGATAAGAAAACTTTTGAGTGTTCATTGACAACCCAAGATGGTTCTGTATCTCTTTCACTTCCACTTTACCCCCTTATTCTCTTTCTCTCTCTATATATATGTATGACTATAGTTATATAACCACATATATATATATATATATATATATATATATATATATATATATATATATATATATACATATATATATATATATATATATATATATGTGTGTGTGTGTGTGTGTGTGTGTGTGTGTGTGTGACTTTGAATAAATGACTATATATACTTGTGACTATATAGATATATGTGACTACATATAGTCAAATCATTCGGTTGAATATGTTGGTAGATATTTTACTCGAAGAAGTTTTTTGTGTAATTAGTATTCTTGAAGATGATATAACAGTTCGTTGGCAGTCTGGGATTAAAACTGACACAACAGATTTGACAGATATATTGTTGAACACTCAATAGATAAATTATGTGTAATAATAAATAACATTCATACACTTTACATAATGGTTATACAGTATATGAAATAACAAACTTCATGTATGACATAGGCTATATAGAAAAATCATAGCTGAAAGAGAGTTGGTGTTGAATCAATACTACTGGGGCGCCATGTTATTTTTTTTCGAATCCCCAGAACATTTACATGGTAAACAACTGATGATCCCAACAAGAGAAAAAATTACACAATGTAACATAATAACAATGTATTAGTAAAACAGAGGGAAAGCACTGAGGGAAAGTACATAATTCATATGAACAAATATTAGGAAGTAAGCGAATGACGTGGAACAGAATTTATCAGAAAAGTTTGTTTTTTTTAATGTGTTTAGTGTTTAAAGCTTTTCAGACTATATGTATATATATATATATATATATATATATATATATATATATATATATATATATATATATATATATACATATATATATACATATATATATATATATATATATATATATATATATATATATATATATATATATATATATATCATTCATTATTTCACTTTACTATTGACCACTTTGAGGGGGAGTCTCCCTTACTTTTGGTCTCTTCAAAGCTGTTAAAACTTCTTTTTAGTTTTGACCACTTGAAGGAAGAAATTCTCCCTTCACTTGTGATTGCATAAGAAACGGGAGAGACATTTTCACTTTTGACCCCTTTTAAAGTAGAAAAAAAGTATTTCTTCACTTTAGACCTCTCGAAGTGGGAAGGAGTCTCTTTGTTTCTGATTCTCTTCATTTTTTCACCACTTAAAGAGAGAAAGTGTGGCATCTTCCACAAATTCTATCGCTGAAAGAAATATGCATGTATTTCACGCTTTTCCTGTTTGTTTTGTACTTTCGATTTACGAAATAAGGCAAAAAAAGAAAAACAATGTCCGGAGTTTGTTTTGAAGCAAGCAGTTATGGAGATAGAGAATGTACTCTTCCCTTTTTTCTCACAACACTCTAACCTCTGACGATTCAGCTTAACATACAATATTCCTTGTTTTGGTGATCCGGGAACTCTCAAAATCTTTTCTCATATGAATAAATGGTATTTGCATATTCTCTTCACGCCATTTCAGTTTATGGAAGGTTTTTATCGGAGTGATCTACTTTTGAATAGCAGGGAATATCTGTAGAAGAAAAAAAAATAACAGCAGGATTTAGTTTCCAAAGTCTGTCGTGCGAGTAAATCCAAATAAAGGTTGATGCTAACGGCATTTGCAAATACTCGCTACGTTGGAAACGTGCTGTCTTGACGCAGGCCTGGGGTTCCGTTAAATAAGGTTGGGAAAGCAGGGGGGGGGTGATGGCATTGCAAAGAAGGGAAATAAAAAAAATAAGTTTCCAAAGAAAGCTACTTTACTTCCCATTGTATGTAAGAGAGAGGGAGGAGGTGAGAGAGAGAGGTTGAA
>OY735198.1:44455776-44460776 GCA_963457665.1 Thysanoteuthis rhombus
TCGCTTTACACTCCATATATATATATATATATATATGTGTGTGTGTGTGTGTTTTGTGTGTGTGTGTGTGTGTGTGTGTGTGTGGTGAAAACTTACAAACAATAAGGAAAAGTTGAGTGAATAGTTATACGTATACATATTTGTATTTTCAATGTGATGTGACAGAAGTTCATAGTAGTTATCTGGACACGAGATATGATTATATGTGGCTTTACCCATGAAAATGTATAAAAAGCCACCAGCTTGGCATAGTGGGAGCACCAGGGAATATACAAGGAATTCTGCTCGAGTTCTGCTATCTTACCGTATGGTCAGACGAACTCAGACGAAAGGGACTCATTCTTTGACTGAAGAGGACACCTCATCCCTCGTCCAATCTCTCGTTCTCTATCAAACAACACACCAAATAAAGCGAGAAATCTCAATAAAAACGACAGAATTCCAAGCTGTAATCTTTTTATATCTTACCATTAACCGAAGATGATTACTGGTCAGTCGATCTAATTCCTTTATAACATCCTGTAGATACGCCGTCGGACGTTACTGCTTGAATAGTCCATGAATAGTTTGCCTCCTGTTTGTGTAATTGAGTGACATAATCCTAGGAATTCTTGAGAGAGGGACAAGGACGGGTTGCGAGCAAGTGTTTAAAAGACAGAAGTGCGGAGCCATCTCATAAGTCAAGCGTCGGTGGTATTAAAGTCATTGCTGTAAACATGAATCATACAAAATAAAAATAAGAGAAAGTTAACGAGATATATATAAAACCCATTCTAAGTGCTGTTCGGACAATTAGATCTCATCCTTCCTCTTTCTGCAACGTTTCGGACGATCTATTTTTCAGCCTCAAATCTACAAGCAATAGATAAGGAGATTGGTCGAATGCAATTCAATTATACGAAGTGTTGACGACTATTTCACTAAAAATCGAAATAGATACTATGAGGTAAAGGAAGTTGAATTCAATAGTTTGTGTGTTAAATCCAGCATGAATACAGGTCTGGTTAGTTATTCAATAGAAACTTCAAAGTGCACAATGCCTTCTGGCAGTATGCCATGCTGGGGGTAAATTAATCTAATTAAAAAAAATTGGAAAAAATAAAAATCAATAGTTCTCTCTCCTCTTGTTTGGTGGTGATCGCTGAAAAAATGTCCAATTTTCAAAATGAAAGCGTGAACACTGTTGGAAACGAAGTAAGGGACCAATTTGGCTTGAACTTACATTGTTTGTTGATCATCATACTCAAAAACCTATTTTGGTGGAGAATTTGAAATCACAAAAAAAAAAATTTCTAAACATTATACGGAACAAATGTTTATATAAGTCAGCACTCTAGCTCCATCGGCGTGGCCTGTGAGTGCAACTTACACTCCCATACGTACATAGCCAGTCAGCCAGACCCATTTAAAACTGAAGGAAGCTGGCAATTTTAATTGACGGTTTCTTATACAAAATCTTTATGGACAAGTTACTGATAACTTAAAATTAGGACCGGGCAGTCTTTTCCGATCACCCCTAAGGCAGCGAATGAAATCAGTTTACACTTGATGATATCAGCAGCAGCCTAAAACCTTTGGGTGAGGCCTTTATGACAGTCACCCAAAATGACGTTCGTATTGAGATTAGCGTTGTGGAAACATGAATTATGAACTTTCCCAAGAAACCTGACAGTGCCAATCAGATTAGATCGCTTCTCTCACTGGGCCAATCATTGATAGTTGAACACCTGAGGGGATAAAAATAGCGTAAATATGATAATTGGCAGAATTTGTGGAAACAGCTAGGTACATCACAACAGTTTTAGAATGAATATATATGTGAATTTATATAAGATTTTTTTTTAAACGTATAGTAGCTCTATTCTGTCAGTTGCACTTTCTTTAATTTATGGTCAATGGCAATTCTTGATCCTCACTATATTTTCATACTAAAATAATTGGTAATCAATTTTAATTATTCAAAACATATTTTGAATTAACTACGCAACTATTTTTCTTGGTCATTTATTTGAAGGTCGTTGTATCAAGGTAACTAGTTGTGGTCTTTTTATTTGTATACTTTCATTATTATACTTTCATATGTTTATTACATCAGGTGGTTGCACTATACGATTTTTTTTTTTCGCAAGATGACGTAGCGGGAAATATCTCAACGAATAATGAATAGATATCAGAGTATCTCTACGTGTGAGCTTTGTGAGTAACTAAAAGAATGTTGGCTTTCATAAAAGTACCATATTCGGATCATAGTAAAATGGATGAAAAGGGCAAACATGTGGTTGATGGTCGGCTGAACATTTAGAGACCTGTACAATTAGTCTCGAAAGATCGACGAGCTGCCCATGGCTGTAGGGACTCACCATCAATAAAAAAAAATGATATAAATTGCAATGTTTACAACCATGGCTTCGACAAAACGGAATAGTGGACAGTTGTGTGTTCTGGCTGGGTAAAACCAGCTGCCATTATGCAGAAACGACCCTTGCTTACTCGAAATCCAAACGTACTATTGTGACACCGTAGACAGATGATCTGACTTATAGAAAGTGCCTATGTACTGTTCAGTAGGGTTGTGTTCGTCAATCGTTTCAACGAAAAAAACAAAACAAACAGCGAATGAACTTAAAAGGGAAATTTATGAAGTGATAGCGTAGAAAAACGACGTTCTCAAATGCACAGCCGCCATTTTTTTTTCAAGCAAAGTGCGAACATTCTACGATCGAAGCAGGTAGAAGGAATATTGACAATTTGTATGGAAATAATGCACTCAATTAGACATGGTTCCCTTTTAACTAAATGAATAATGTGTACGAATCCGAGATATTGACTTTTTCATGTGGTTTCAGAATTAACTCCCCATAAGTTAATACTTCTGTCCTGTCAGTAACGCTTGTCATTAATGCTTGTGTTAATTTATGATCACTGACCGTCCCCATCTTCCTAATTTTTTTTTCTCTGGAGTGGAATCATTGCGATACAATTATATCATGGACGTGATAACACTATCCGATCAGTTATTGTTACAACAATAAGACAACAATAATAAATATAGGACACGTGTGTGTATATGTGTAAAGTAGATCTTTACTCAAAAAATTGCTCGTTACTATCGGTGGAGCGGTTATAAAATGAGTAAAGATTTTTTTAATGGTTCATTTTGCACTATACATATTGTATATTCTGTTTCAATTTTAAAGAATTGGAAGTCGTTTCGATTGAAACAGAATATGAAGTCTGTGATGAACCAATGAAAGAAATATTAATTCATTATGATTATATATATATATATATATATATATATATATATATATATATATGTTTGTTTTCATGACGTACTGCGTCTGCCAGATCTTACTTTTTTTTATCTTATCTCGCCGTCTTGTATCTGGTTTTTTTTTTTTTTACTGCATTTACTGTCCCACAGGCACCAATTGGTTAGCCTTTAGCTTTCTGCCCTGCCTATCAATAATCTAGATGTATGTATTCCTTAACTACTCCTTGGGCTTCATCCTCTTTTCGTGTGATCTTTTTCGGGACTTTATTATTGAACATTATTTCAGTCTTGGATTTTTTTTCATCTACAACCTTATCTTTGACTTTCACTATTTATACCATTCAACGGGCTCTTGATTCACCCACAGTCTTTGATATTAATGCGATATCATCAATAGTTTTTGATAATAATGCAATATCATCCACTCTTTGATATTAGTGCAATATCATCCACTCTTTGATATTAGTGCAATATCATCCACTATTTGATATTAGCGCAATATCATCCACTGTTTGATATTAGTGCAATATCATCGATTCTTTGATATTAATGCAATATCATCCACTATTTGATATTAGCGCAAAATCATCCACTGTTTGATATTAGTGCAATATCATCGATTCTTTGATATTAATGCAATATCATCCACTCTTTGATATTAGTACAATATCATCCACTCTTTGATATTAATGCAATATAATCCACTCTCTGATATTAGTGCAATATCATCCACTCTTTGATATTAATGCAATATCTTCGACTCTTTGATATTAATGCAATATCATCCACACTTTGATATTAATGCAATATCATCGACTATTTGATATTAGTGCAATATCATCGACTCTTCAATATTAATGCAATATCATCACAGTACTGCGAATTGTTCAAATATTTTCCTCGATGTTTACTCCCACGCTCTCCCTGTATGTTCTCTGAAAGTTGCTTTAAAGCCTTATAGTTAAATAGTTTTGATGACATTACACCCTCTTAGCTTACTTTTTTCCAATCTTCATCTTGTTAATATTTAATGAAGTATGATTATCGCAGCGCCGTTTTCGTGTACATTCTCCATCACTTTCATATACTTCTCGTTTATTCTTCTGTTGAAGACTGTCATGTGTTATAATTAAATCAGTGGCTTTTTCATGGTCTATGAAAGCCAAACAACGTGGTTTGTTGTATTCTGCTGTATGTGGCAGAGGTCCATCACGAAGCGCAACTATTCAAACAATATTCACGAGAAATGAAAGTGTTCCAAAACTTCTGCCTAAAAATTGGGATCATACTACACGAGAGTGGTGACAAGAAGACCTAGGCAACTACCATCCTATCACTTTACTACCTAACATTTACAAACTATTCTTGAAAGTATCTAACATTCTTTTCTGGGTATAGTTCTTCTCTGAATCTCGCCAGACCTCTCTCTCATTGGTGACACTGAGCCAGTACTTTCTAAACTTATCTGTTTCATCTGCTTATCGTGTTATCTGCCAGCCTCGGTTGCGCAAGTGATCTCTGAGGATTCATGGTGTGAGGCGTGATGTCCAGCGGTTGTCTGCCGATCACACAATATGACCAGTCCATTAACCATTTCAGTTATTTTTATGGATTATGTAACGTTTAAGACTCTTGTTATTCCTCTAATATATTATGCTGACTTGTGATATCTAAATTTTATGTAAAGCATAATTCGTTCACGTGAACGTTGCATGGTTTCAAAAAA
>OY735198.1:44463276-44470776 GCA_963457665.1 Thysanoteuthis rhombus
CTATGTTGCAAAAAGCTCTGCTCACAAAAGGTAGCGGCAAAAATTGGTTAGTGTGCGCTATTTGCAGCGGTTTTGTACATATGCATGTATAATCAAATTTCTCGAGAACAAATTGTGCAACCTTGAAGAAACTTTGCAACAAACCACAGGGTGTCATCACTACGCGTGACCAGACACTCTCTCATGCTCTTACTCGGTCGACTTTGATAGTGAGTGAGCATGTTTACTGTGTGACAGTTGCAGTCACATTGACTTAGCAAGCCTTTCTTATTTGTATCCTCGATTATACAATCCATAGATCAAAATCCTGTAACTCAATGCAGGTTTTTTCATTTTCATATTTTTCATTTGTAAAGTCTTCGGTCGCCGATTGAAACCACAACCTACCGAACAGAGGGCAAGTACTTTTACCACTGTACTACACGACCGGTTCCCAGAACAATTCATCTTTTTTTTTTAGGCATAGACTAGTGCTAGTCATGCTGATGTTTATTTCGCCATCAAAGACAAAATACAAACGACTTCGTTACTGCTTTTCCCTTCGAGTACACACATTTCTCATCCGGTCCGCAAGATAATCTAATGATGTTGTTGATTTTGTTACAGTGAAAAACTGACGTCGTTTCATGAAACCGTCTCTCTGGTGATAATAGGATGTCAACTAATAAAGTTATTTCCAGGGATGGAAATGGGCGGAGAGGGATACATGAGGTTATGGTGTACATCTACTTCTCAACTTTCAGGGGTTTCTTTTATATGTTCAATGCTTGCTAATGGAGACCTTGCCGTATACCTAGTTCCCGAAATCCTATTCCATTACTAGTCAATTCGTACCAATATAAATTCCCTTTATAAGATCTGGCTTCCTGATGTATATGACCGATAAGCACACGCAAACACAGACATATACTCATTATATCATCAAATGTACGCACATTTATACAAAAATGACACATATAATAGCATACACCCTTACATGGATACCTGCAAGCACAAATGCACATGCCTACATATGAGTAAATTCGAACACTCAGATACATGAAAATCCGAAGACACTTATACAAACATACACATATCCACACATAAGCACGTACACAGACATATATATAGAGTGAGACATATATGTATATATGAATGTATGTATAAACACTTATATAAGTATACATTTACTCAAACGCACGTGCAAATGCTTGTTCATAAGAATTCATATACCACGTTCTCTCAATATGTATGCATTCAAAAGAGTAACGCAAACACACACTTACACACATATACATGTATATATATATATATATGTGTGTGTGTGTGTGTGTGTGTGTGTGTGTGTTTGTGTGTGTGTGTGTGTGTGCGTTTGTGCGTATGAGTGTGTGTACATATATCAGCAAAATAACAAGAGAGGGAGACATAAAAAGAAAAAGGACCTTAGTTTTTTTCCTTGGTGATTTTATTCTATTTACCTCGTCTCAAGATACAATTGTTTGGAGTCGGTTGAGGTCAAGCAAAACAAACAACGCACTTCTAGAAAGAATTGTAAAAGATTGTATAGACGATAAACACAGCAGAAAGCAGTGAAAAAAAAACGTCAGCAGTGTGCACACGCTGGCTACGGCTTCAGTTGTCCCTGCATTAGCTTCACACATCACGTCATCATTTACACAGCCCATTCGAAATGCGAAACAGACCCAGAGACGATGAAAACATGAAACATAACCATCAGACCAAGTTCTCTCTGCTAGTGTCCATGCCAGCAGTGACTGGTTGTATTCGCTGGAGATCAAGTGATAACCAGTTTCATCGATTCTCCAGGATCCTTCTCGGTATTTTGGATGATTTTAGAAGTAAGGTCTTCTGATCAGCCTCGGTATTTTTCCTGGATTCCAAGTTCTTCTAAGCTCTCTTTTAAACTCCCCAAAGAGATGGGTTCATACCTTTCTCAATGACATTAGTGCAAAGTGAATATAAACAGTTTCAGCCCGTTATTGAAAGCAACTTTTTTGTCAACGCTTTTAACTGGTACGCCACCTGCACGTCAATCTGTTAATCTTTTCTCTCTCTCCCCTTCTCCCTCTCTCTCTTTCTCTCTTTCTCTCTCTGAATATATATATATATATATATGTTTGTGTATGTGTGTATGTGTGTGTGCGAATGCGTGTATGTGCATGCATTATACTTTTCTTTTATTTACAGTCAAGATTTGCCTTATACTTGCAGAGATACAGAAATACTTACATAAGCACGCTTTCTTCTTAAAAATACCAAATCAATTAACCAAGCACTATGTATATACGAATATGTCGATATTCAAACAATGATCTAATTAACAATGAAATATTCGATCCTTCTCTTCTTTCATATTTTCTTGCAATTCAAAAAGGTCTGATTGTTTTTTGATATGAATGGTAAAAGAATTTTTGATAAATTGAATTGTGCAAAGAAAATAATAGAACAATATATTTCTAATTCTTTCGTATTGTATGGGAGAACGCAATGGCGTTACTTTACGTCCGTCTTTGTGGGCTGAAGGTTTGAAATGAAGTATCACCATTGTTGTTCGGACAAATATTCTCATTTTTGTTGTTTCGATTTGCACCTTTTGGCTGATGTGATCTTCGGCCTTATAAGTGAGCCAAGCCTTTCAAAAAGATCAAATGATATGTAGCATGAAATAACATTCATACAAAATCATCATCATTATAATCATCAGCCTTTTAACGTCCGTCGCTGGTCATACACCTTCGTCATGTTTTGTCACACTTCTCTATTGTGGGCTTCGTTGAGCCAGTAATTTCTAAATTTGTCGAGTTCATCTCTCCATTTTGTATCCTGTCGGCCTCTGGGGATCCATGTTTTGATGTCCATCAGTTGTCTGTCATTCTTGCAACATGGCCTGCCCATTTCCATTTAAGTTTTCCAATAGTCTCTATGATGTCTCGGGCTCCTGTTTTCTTCCAGATGTTTTGTGCTGTCTTGTGATCCCTCCATGTAAAGTCGAGCATGATTCTTTCATGTGCGCGTTGCCTGCTTCTCAGTTTGCAAGTCAGTCTCTTGGTTTGGTTCCATCTTTCAGCTCCATAAGTGACTATCGGGAGGATACATTGGTGGTATAATCTTCTCATTTGGATTATTGTGATCGACTTGTTTTTGAAGGTTGAGTTTGCTCTGCCAAAGGCTTGCCATCCTAGGGTAGTTCTTTGCTTGATCTATTCCTCCTTCGTGGGTTTCATGGAGATTCGTTGTCTTAGGTAAATGTAGTGTTCTACTTGCTGAGTTTTGCATCTTCAATTTTGACGGTTATATTCTTATTCTCAATGTGATTGCTGCTCATGATATTCGTTTTACTGAAGTTTATGTGTAGGCCAACTTTTTTCCGACAATTCCCTTTATATAATAGCAAATTACATGTAGCATGACACAACCCTAAAGATAATGAAATAAAGGTATATATTGAGTCATAGTTTTACGGAAGGTGTTATCTCACCGATACTGCAGGAGAGCCATGTTTATATAACTGTTTTGGTTTTAAATCCCCGAAATAGCTACAAGGTAAACAACTGATGAGCTTAACAAGAAAACGTTACACTTAGTGCCAGTATCTAAAAAAAATTACGTATATGGCATGAACAGATATTGGAAAATATTAGATTGAAATAACAGAAAATTGGGGAAAAAAGGGGGTTTTTTGTTTGTTTTTTTCTATGATTTTTAGACTATGTATAATATCTGCAGAATGTTATATGAGTTCAAAGTAATTTCTGGAGTCCAAAATGGATATATCTAAAAACAAAATTCAACTTCTTATTCAAAAGAGAGTGTTTTAAGCTTCCAAAAGGGAAGTGACTTTTGCACAAAATTATATTGAGAGTAAGCTGCTTGAACTTATTAGAAAAATGGAAATTGCATCATCAAATGATTTTGCTTTTTGACTGTTTTATTCGACCAAATTTATTCTAGCTTGCTTTGTATGTCGTTTCTTCGACAGTATCGTAATTGTGTTTTGTCATTTTCGTTTATGTTTATCCTCTGATGACCTGAAATTATTTTTTGAGGTGGTTACTTATAGATTAGGGCCTTTCAAATCATTATATTTTGTATATTCCAGAATATACGAAACTCAATATCATGATAAGATCTTAGATTTTGTGATAATCCGTACAAACAAACGCAAGAAGCATGTCTACTCTGTGACGATTTGTTTTTTTGTTTTTTCTAAAAAAACTACTAACCAAAACTGTCACGAAAATTGCCAACTTTTCATTTCTTTCCAGTTTTTTTATTGAGTGGGGCTGGTTCACAGGGTGGCTATGTACGTACCACACGTACAACCTATTCCAATAGAGCAAGAAGGATGAAATGTCAAACATTTACTATTTATTATGTCTTGGAAAACGTTATTTTTATTTTCATTTTTTTAGAAAAGTCCCATGCAAAATAAGATTTAATTAGAACTGGGCAAGGGTTCAATTTGCAATCTTAGTCGATGCTAAATAGTTCATTTGTTTTGGGGGGTTTTTTTTCTGTAGCATCCACGCTCGTTTTCCAGGAGTCCGATTTGGACTTAGTAGTAAAAGGTGAGAGCAGTAACCTATTCATTAGTCACCCATTTCCCCGCTGTTTTGATTGATCGCCCCCAACTTGGCATGCTGACAAAAGATGCTCGTCACTCCAGTTTGTTGTCCTTCTTTTTTTTATTCTTCTTCTTCTCTTCTTCATTTTCTTTTGGATTTTTGCTCTCTCTTCTTCTCCACTCGTACTCTGTTTCTCTCTTCGTCATCCATCCTTCTTTATTCTTCCATTGCTCCCTTCTTGTGAGACAAAAGTCTTCTTCTTCCCCTCATCCCTCTTTTTCTTTAATCAACTATTCAAGTACTGGCTTTCGTTGTCATCCTCAGTTTTATATATATATATATATATATATATATATATATATATATATATATATATATATATATATAGATATATAGATATATAGATATGTATATATATATATGTGTATTTATATATGTGTATATATATATATACATATATATATATATATATATATATATATATATATATATATATATATATATATATATTACTTCAAAATGTATTTTCAATTTGTAATAATACAAAAGGGAAAAGAATAGAAAACAGGTTTAATCCTTTGTAGATGTATACTTTACTTTATGAATTCTATTTTCAAAACTTATATAATATAATTCAGAGGGAGTGTGGGATTTGAAATACGTGGAAAACACGAAGACGCAGTAATTAAATCCAGTAAAAGAAAAAATGCAAACATATATACATTGTATTTTGAAGGGAGAGGTAGTTGTATGTATGGATCGTGTTCATACATACATAGTAATTATCGGTTAGAATCGTAAGGTTTCAGAGAACAAGGAAACCTGATGGGATAATAGAAGAATACGTTATTCAAATGTTAATGGGGCTTTTGCTTTCAATAATTACAAAGAACAAAAGATTGCCAGTTGCTGATGAGTGCATTAGGTACGAAATGTTAACATTCAGAGGGTCTATGTCCTTCTAATTCAGATATATATATATATGTGTGTGTGTGTGTGTGTGTGTGTGTGTGTTTTATCATTATCATTAGTATTTGTGTTGTCTATTTTTCAGCCCTTTCCCTCTTTGGGAATTTTTACCAATTACAATCAAGTTCCCAATGCATTTTCACTAATTATACTCGGTGGCCTCTGAATCTAATCAGTCATTACAGAAAATAAAGAGAATGGGGTGCACTTTTTCCCATCCTTGTTTCTGGTCGCTTATTTTTTGTGATTAGTTTTCTCAAAAAGAGGCAACCTTTCATACCTAATTGCTCCTTTGTTCTCTCTTTTTATTGTCTGTTTAATTCAATTCTACATCGTCAGATCTCTTCATTAAACTTGTTAAAAACGTACGATGTAGAGCATAGCGTGTATTCTTCCATACATCATTCTGTATATTTTTTTTATTTTTTTTTTTCAATTATTAATCTCAGTATTTCTTCCGAGATTAATAAAAGCGTAACAGCATGGCATGTAATTTGCCAAAGATAGAGAACTGGCAATGAATTTCTAATTGCCATTTTGTAAAATGACAACATTGCAGAACATGGATATTGGAGACTTATCAGTGATAGATTTGGAGACGCCGAATCTAACGATGCATAATATGTTACCATAGATAATCCGTACCCTTGATTCAGCTTCAATTTCGAATGAGATTTACTATATCCTCTGTATACAATTATGTACAACAATTGTTTTCATAGATGATACGTAACTGTATTTTTTAGCTCGAACTATGCGAATTACACATCCAGTGTATACACGTGAAAGGAAAAACGCATAATCATTCTATGATCATGTACAAACATGTCCATAATCTGTAGTCCATAGTCTTTTAATTCAGTTGAAGGTTTCCAGTCCCTTGTGCTTTTTTTGCTTAGGCTTTTTTTTAATCCTGCTACTTCATGTTGAGTGGATAGAGTCATTGGGTACAATTTTGTAATTCTTTGGTATAAGTCGACCATGGATTGAACCCACAGATAAACGAACCAGAGTGTGGCACTGCCCCACTAGGCCACGGTCAGTAGACATGCACTTATTTCTAAACAGAAATACACATATATTCATATATACCTCGAGAAGCGTCTCGTGGCGATTACAGATACGCATTGATACAAATAGCAGTTATCAAAAATACATAGATAGATAGATAGAGAGGTAAAAATACGTTACTTTTCACGTTATATATACAACGTATACAGCAGTTGTCATGATTATTGGCACCTCTAAATTGTTTTTATAACCTGTACAATATTTTAAGTATGACAGAATGTTGCCTTAGCAATAAACATGTTGAAATATATTGAAGTCTACCAAATTTTTATCATCATTATATCTTAATGGGATGTCCAAAGTAATTTAAAAAGAAAATCATACTTTTTCAACTTGGATGTAAGAGGAAATCTGAAATGTAACCAGGGTAGCTATACTGGTATATTTCCTTGATGTTTGATTGCACACCTCCTTTGGCAGCATAAATTGTCTCTAAACGTTTCTTGCAATCATCTATTAGCTTCTTGCACTTGTAAGCTAATAGTTTCTTCCACTCTCTCTCTCTTTGTAATTCTGATATTCGTATGATTTCTGCGGCGTATGGTCTGCGTTGAGACAATGATGAAAGATTTCTGCTCTCTCCAAAGATTTACGATGAGATAGAGATTAGGACCCATTGCCGGCCAGTTTAAAACAGTTCATCTGTCTTTATTTTCAACCATTCTCGTGTGTTTTGTGATGTATACTTCAGTTTTTTCTCGTGCTGGAGGACTCGTGATTTTCAGACCAAACGTATTTTTTTCTCTTTCATGAGTGCCCCAGCACCACAAAAACTTGAAGCACACACTGAGAGGCACACTCAGATAGCTTCTTCTTTTTTTTTTTTTTTTTTTTAAAGAAAGAGAAATGAACTGACCAGCAATGAGTCAAAACCTTTCCCATTGAAAATCTTTGG
>OY735198.1:44475776-44563276 GCA_963457665.1 Thysanoteuthis rhombus
GGTCTTTTCAAACGGCTATCTTTCGTAAGCTACTCTTGTATGTTCTTTTTACTTTTTAAGCTTATCTGTTTTAAGGGGTTAATTTGAATAGTTCTGTGTCTGCTGTATGTCTATAAATGTGTCTGTTGTATGTCTATAAATGTGTGCTTTCAGGACGTCTTGCCACGGAGAATGGTAGGCCAACCATTTATTATTGCGTCGTACAGTGGTCTTCAAACATTATATGATGGTACACTAAGAAACATATTACACTTACACAGCACAACTAACTGTGAATATGAAATGAATTAGCAACAAAAAATATATCAGTGATCAATGAACGTGACCTTTATATCATACTGATATACATATTCAACTCTCTTTTCCATTCATAAATCACTACGAGTGTTCAGATCTTATGAATCTAGTGATAAAACTGTAAGATTGGCAAGTTTGTGGTGGAAGCGGGACATGTATTATACGCCTACTGGACACTTGAAAGGCTCTAAAAAATGTTTGTATGCATATTTGTGAAAACTTATGCAGCTCAATCGCGAATATATAATTGAAGCATACAATTGTGCCGCGGCACACAGATTAAGAACCACACTTGTGAGTTTGATCTTCACTTAAAGCATCACACATGTGGCTTCATACCAGACTAAGTCAAGCTTTGACTGCCTCGCCATGAGGAAGTGTTTAGCGAAATTTTCCGGCAGATCATTACTGCTGTGTGGGTTCAATTTTAACAGCCTATACCGAAGTTAATCTTAGTTAATACATACACCACCTTGTCATGATGGTTAACTAGGTATTCTGGCAGATCTACACTACTTCGAAGTCAGTTTGAACTGCAAAGAGTGCCTAACACAAGTAGCATGTGTCATACTAAGCTACTTTTGCTAAATACCTAAGAAAACTTTCCCATCAAATCCACAATGAACAGGTTACTTTGAGATTGTTTCTTCGACAGAAAGTTTCGCGCCATCTAAGTTTGCGATAAGAATACGTATAATCAATGTCATTTTAAGATGAATTTCGGTAAATATTGGGTAAGTTTGTATTAATCTAATAATACAGTAACTTATTCCAGTCGGTAAATGCAATTTTGCAATGGAATGAAATCGTAGTATGCAGTCTGAAGACTCAGACAGATCAGTTGCTCTTACTTCGTTCTTACAACTTCGTGATAATTCACCTACATGAAATTCGTGAAACCTATAGATCGTTTGGTGCCTTTCATTAGCTTATAATCCTCCCGCTAGGGTCACGTGATCTTGCGTTTCATTCAGCAGACGATGGTTTAAGTTAATGGGATTTTAGACGCGGTGAAATTTAATCTTGCTGGAAATGAAAAGCGTTTAAATACAAACGGGAGATTATGTCAGATAGAATTAGATTTGGAAACCTTTTGTAAATGTTTAGTCTCTTATTTTTTCACTTATTAACGACCGTTGAATGGCAATCTGGGATTAACAATGAAGTATTAATTCATTTAATAATAAATTCAGAATATTATTACTACTAATACTATTAGTGTATGTAAACACTATAACAAAAATGGCGGCGTATCGGAAGTTCAAGTAAAATTAGGAATGGAAGCCAAGAGGTCAAATTTTTGCTCCTGCAACCTATAGTCTACGACGCATAATCAACAAGGCAGCTCCTCCAGAAAAGTAGGTTTTCAGAGGAAATGTGATACAAGTGAGAATTTCGTTAGATGCTTATTTTCAATTTCTAATCTGCACTAGTTATTAACAACTGTAGAATGACAGGTTGTGATAAAAAGCACGAGAAATACTGGCCATGATTAATTATAAATGAAAATGCTTCATCCAATAACAAATCAATTGTGAAACGCAATTTTCTGCAGCAGGGTATAATACCTCAGAGAAATTTTTAATTTTTTTCAAAATATTTTCATTCCAGTTCTTCGAAAAAGTATGAACGTTGGAGAAACGTCATTAATCTGTTTTATGCATTTGCAAGTCGAGTAAACACGAATTTGTCAACAAATTTGGGAAGAAATAAACGATACCAAATTCTTTAGCTTGGTCCTGTTCAAAAGAGTGGTCTAATGAAGGTTGAAATATTGAAGAATTAAAATAGATACCATATCACACGGATGACAAAACGAAGGAGTGACAAAAATTCCCTATCAAAGGAGTAATATAACGAGGGTTTGTGATTTTACGAATTGATATTCATCTGTTATTGGTTACAGAACTGCTGCTGCTTTAACAAAAAGCCGACAACATATTTATGATTTCTGATAGGCACTTTATGCTTCATGCAAGTAAAATAAATACGGATTTATTAACACAAATTTGATAATAAAAAAAACGATATCGAATTCTTTAACTTGGTCCTGTTCAAAGGCTTGATATAATAAAGGGTGAAATATCAAAGGACTAATATAGATGCCGTGTCAAAAGGACGACATAACAAAAGAGTGAAATAAAACCTTATCAAAGGAGTAACATAACAAAGGTTATGGTTAGTTGGGGATTTTACAAATTCATCTGTTATTGGCTAAAAACTGCAACTGCTCGAACTAAAGGCGAAAACATATTTATGGTTTCAGTTTTTGCCTTATAAGCAATGAGATTATCGTGATTTCACTTTATACTTCAATAGCTCCTCTGAAACAGGGAAATAAATTCAGAAGTATTTCACATCGTCACTTCGTTACAGTAATATTCGTGTCACTCCTTCAAAACCTATTCTTTTGTTATATCACCCCCTAATTACTAACCAGTTTAGTTCAAGGGTCAACCTGAAATTGTAAAATTTCTAACTCTAATCTCTTCCAAGTCACTACCTGTGGTTTCTTCAACTTATCTTATCAAAAGGCCCATCCGAAAGATTTACATTACCATTTACTGTTAGTTCCTGATTTATTCAGAAATCACGCTGGGTAAGTCAAAGAACATCTCTCCAAACTCCGTTGAATATCCGTTGTGAGGAACTTGGAAATCAATAAAAGTTCGCAATGATTTCTACCGCTGCAGAGGTTCATACAGCAATCGTCATTGGCAGATGCTGGCTGTTATTAGCTTAGAAGCAGTGCATTCTTGACCTCTACATCTGATAGCGCTTCGAAGCTGATGTCCTTGGGAAAGACAATAATCCACTCCGAACTTTCGCCGAGCCATGAACACAAAATGGAATGGTTGAATTACTTCTAACTAATTGTTTATTTTATTCAAGAAGCAAGAAATTATCAATATTCTTTGCAGGAAAAATCAAAGAAACCTTGTCGTGGAGCGATAGATAGCATGATGATATCTCCAATTATACCCTGATTTTGTTCTCTTCTATCTACTGAACACTTCAACCGTTAATCAAATTACTGAGATTGATCGGGTGATCAGGTTAGCAGCTGGAAAGATGGAATCGGTGGACCTAGTCCAAACTCTGGCTGAGAGAGTTTGCATTCACCACGCCCTAATATCCTTGGGAGAAGCCTGAATCTACATCTTATCTCAGCTATTGGTAAATAGAAGAGCAAACCGGGCTCTTCAGTCTCTATTAGCAACCTATCTACGACACAATCAACTTTGAAAGTTCAACCCCTTGTCCCGCGTAGTAAGAGGCTGGCAGCGAAGAAAGTTTGGAA
This sequence comes from Thysanoteuthis rhombus, assembly GCA_963457665.1. NCBI lineage: Eukaryota > Metazoa > Mollusca > Cephalopoda > Oegopsida > Thysanoteuthidae > Thysanoteuthis > Thysanoteuthis major. Next base: position 44,479,375 of record OY735198.1, read on the forward strand.
TGTGTTCATAAGATATTCGGTTAACGGGGCTCTGGTAAAGCCTCGATGGGCTTAGCAAGCTTGAAGTTGATTATAATAAACTGCACAAGAAAAATGAAGGAGATTAAAAACGCACAGACAAGATAATGAAATCCCTATCTCCATCCCACACGGCATCAGTGAATGATTGTTGTGTAGAAATGGTTATTATGATGATCTTGGAAGCAGTTGCAGTTGGATTCGTTTGTCACTGGGAGCTCCATTTATATGTATCCTTGTACCTAAGTCAGGGAGTTTAATGACCAGTTTATCTAAATCATAGTGAGAAATTTCCACAGAACCATGATTATCATGCAATTGAAATACTACATTCGTTTGGTCAAAAAATGATGAATCTTCCTGAAGGTCATGTCAAACTAAGCTTTACTCAGGAAACAACCATATACATGTATTCCATCACAGATAACAAATGCTCACATATGCACGGGCACATAAACAATTATATATACATGTATATATTTTGTATTCAATTACTGATGACAAATGCACACATATACACAGGCACATACACAATTATAAATACATGTATATATTTTGTATTCGATCACGGATGATAAATGCACACATTTACACAAGCACATACAGGATTACATATACATGCATATATTTTCCAATTCATACGATACAAACAGTATGCCAAAGCCGAATCCAAAATTTAAAATTCACGTTGACAAATGCTACAATCTGAGTATTCAAAACGTCGAAATCCAATTATTTGATGCTGTGACGCAAATAATTACACATTTAAATATACAATCAAGATCAGAAACCTCTTAGTAATAACCAACGAAAGGTGTAAAAGGAACTGTTGCAGTATCATCCAAAATATGAAGAGAGATATTTGACAGTACATATATATATATATATATATATATAGATAGATAGATAGATAGATAGATAGATAGATAGATATATAGATATGAGTGTGTGTGTGTGTGTGTGTGTGTGTGTGTGTGGTACAAACCAGTCAAGCAATATAAAATAATATAATTATATATCAATAATATAAAGCCACTTCTGAAATGTAATGGATTTATTTTATAGAGTGTTCGATACATACAACTTTTTACTCTTGAAGTCAAGTTGTTTCAGAGCAGAGCTGGAAATAAATTGTAGAACGTGGATTCGCTAAACAAACTAGCTCTTGAAGAGGGCAGAAACATGAGTTAGTTTGAGTAGCGAATTCACATTCTACTATATATATATATATATATATATATATATATATACGTGCGTGTGTGTGTGCGTGTGTTTGTATGCGTGTGAGCATAAAAACCATATGCTTCAGGGATCTATTGCTGCATGTTCCTCAAATTGAAGATCGAGAATGAACAATCTTGAATGTGCATGTCATCGGCGAAGCCACACTTTTCACCAAAACAAAGCAGAATAATCACTGACTGCATACGATTTCCTGAGAATAAACCCGTATGAGCTATAACCCTGAGTAAACTTCAAAGATTTCCTTAACATTGTTGAAAAATAAATGGCATCAAGAACTCAGCATCAAGCTAATATATATATATATATATATATATATATATATATATATATATATATATTCTAGCAAATACTTTGCAGAGGTTTAGCCTTTAACTTGCCAAATTTCATGGAGAATTTTTCAAAATATTGCCAAAAATCAAGTTTGAATTAGCGAACGAATTCCATTAGAGAATTTTTTCTGGAATCTACTTAGGCCCCTTCATCCGATACATATATATATATATATATATATATATATATATATATATATATATATATATATATATATATATATATATATCGCAACCATTATCACTAGAGTACATATCATCACAGCCTACGCACATACTTTCTTGTTTGATATAGAGATTATTTTCCCGAACAAGCCATTTTCTCTCTCAGAACAAACTTAACCGGAAATGTCTATCCTCAAACTTTTGCATTCGTATACCCTGCCAACGGACTTTATACTCGTATTTGAAATACTAATACCCACAGACGTATATTAGAATGTATTTACTCAGATGGAAGTATTGATAGGTTTGTGATGATATACGTGAAGAGTGCTCTCCACTCTGGCGACTACATTAATTCCACACTGTTCGATCTGTACTAATGCCGAACAAATAAGGTGTCAGCTTGTCCATTACGACATTTTGATAGTTGTCAATACAATCGATTTCCTGCCTGTCAAAAAGGGCCACCCAGAGAGAAAAATGGAAGATTTTAGGTTCGAAATCCTGGATAATATCATTCCTGCTCTGATCCAAGCAGTCGATATGGAGTAAAGGAATGCAGTGGACATGGAACAGATGGGAGTAGCTGACTTTGAAATCAGTAGAAGTGAATCCAAATTGTACACTGCACTCATGGGAGGAAAGTAGCAAATGGAAGGAGGGGGAAGGGAAAGAAAAGGGAGGCGAAGGGTGGTTTGAAGGAACAAAAAATGGAAGAGAGAAGTAGACTGAGGGGGGTAAAGAGAGGGAAGAAAGATTATTGGGAGAAAAAGCAGAGAGGGGGGACAAATAAAGGAGGAGAAGGGAGGGAAAATGAGGCAGGCAGAATGAGACAGAGGGAAAAAAAATGAAAGAGAGAAAAGAAAGAAAGAAAGAAAGAAAAAATGATAGAGAGGGGGAAGGGACGGGTCAGAGGGACTATTGGAACAAAACAAAAACTTGAGAACAGAGCAAAAGAAGGGGGAGAGAGGGGAAAGAGTGGAATAAAAAGATGAAAGTATGTACGAAAAAAAGGGAGAGATAGAAGGGAGAGGGAAGAAAGTGAGTAAGAAAAAGGCGAACAAAAGAGAAAGAGAAGTGTTAAGAAGGCAAAGAAGGAAGGAATCAACAATAAAAGAAGAGGGTGAATGAAAGAAATAAGGAACGAAATGCAAAATCCAATTCGATAATTTGAACAACAAAAGCATGAAATGTGAATAACCTGTTGGGATTGGAATATAGAAGAGAAAGTGAAAGTGTCTCACACCCCAAGTCGCCAGTAACTGGAACACCCAGTGAGGATCTCAATCATTGTGTATAATATGATGAGACGTTTACTCGTCTAAAACAAAGAGCACCCGAGGACCACTTGGAGATACACAGCCAAAACGTTGTGAATAAATTATCATACATGTAATTAAAATTGTACGACCATATACACAAAGATCAATACTCCTCGTTTAGTAAAATTCAGGCAACAGGAATCTCAGTGATTCTCAAACTTTTATGGATAACCGACCTTTTTCAGAACATCTATTCCATCAGTGACACCTGTAAAGTCGGACAAACATGATTTAGTGAAATTACCCTTGCCCCTCACCGTCTCTTTTCTCCCAACGTTCCCTGTATCTACCTTGACTTCAAGTGCTCCCCCCTAACTCCTTCCTTGATTTCCAATGCTTCGCCACCACCCTTTGACTTTTAATGTCCTTCTAACGTTCATCTCGTCTTCTAGCACCCCCTTTGAATTTTCCAACGTCATGAGGGGGTAGTTGCGCCCACTTTAGGGATTTCTGATCCAACTCAAAATAAATTGGCTAAAAGGCTTGAGGAAAGGGATGACAGGGTTAGCCAATTGTGGTTACCACGTGCCCTCTCAGGTCCATTAGGATCAAGTGTCATTCATGCAGAGCCAGAATTAATGAATTTAATGCCTTAAAGAAGAATGGAAACGCTGATCGAGAGATGAGCGTCACAAATAAGGAATCTAAGACCGAGATTCGATTGCTAACAAGATGGCGATGAAGTCCGGCGTGAAATATAGGATTTTGCAGATGGTAAAAGGCCGATGCTGAAAGGAACTTAAATGTTATTGTAAATGAAGTTCAAGGAAAGGAATAGGAATATAAATAAAAAAAAGAAGATCATTAGAAAGTGGATGTTGTTAAGAGAAGCGTGGATGGGGTCTTGGAGAGAGTGCGAGAATTGGTAGGGATTGTTTCGAAAGCGGAGATATGGAATTTAAGTAGGGAGAAAAAGGGGGTTAGTGTTGTCATAATTGTCGGGAGAATGGGCGAATGATGTAGACGAAAGAAAGTTGAGGTGAATGATTACAGTATTGGCACGAGAGAAAGAGAGAGAGAGAGGAAGAAACAAAAAGGGAAAAGAGACAAAGAGAGAGAAACACAGAAAGAAGGACAGAAAGGAAGAAATAATGAGGGAAATCACTATTGGTTAGTAAGAAAGAATGTGATTTATATGAAAGAAAGGAAGAATACTATATACGAAGGAGAGAGAAGAAAAAAAGGAAGAAATAAAAAGAGAAGAAAGGAAGAAAGAAAGACAGAAAAGACGAAGGAAAGAAAAGAAAGAGATGGAAAAGAAGAGAGAAAGAAAAAACACTAATATTGAATAATGAAAATACGATAAAGATAATAAAGAAAGAAAGGAAGAAAGAAAGAAAGAAAAAAGGAAAAGACGGAGAGGGAAGAAGAAAGAAGGAAATTACACTATTAGTAAATAAGAAATAATATATGTAGGCAAGAGAGACCACTATATGATAAAGACAGGACAAAAGAAAGAAAAAAGAAAGAAAGAAAGAAAGAAAGAAAGAAAGAAAGAGAAAAGAAAAAGATATGGAAAGGGAGTAGGAGAGAAGGAAATCAAACTAATAGTAATTTTTTTTTTAAATTGGTATAGTTAAGAAAGAAAGACAGATGGGTGGATAGTTAGATGGATAAAGAAAAATAGACTAAAATTGAGCGGAAATCAATTCCAAAGCCAATATGTCAATCGATGTATGAATGGCTGAAGCAAGCAATGAATCGATTAGGAGATTGATCAGTGATCGAAAATCGTCTCAAAATGTCTCCGTTTCCCTTTCCCCCTTATGATTTCTTTCTGCATCTTGCCTGGCCAATCGATCATCCTTTACCCTCCACCACCATTCCTCCAATACCACGAAATAATCGAACTCTAACCACAGCTCTAATCTAAACCTCAGCCCCGTCCTAGAAAAAAAAATTTTTTCCCAGTCCTCCGGACTCCCGACATCATTCCCTGACATTCACCCTAGCCTCCTTACATGATTGCATGCACATTGGCCCAACATGTATCCCAAACACGCAATACCTAATAACAGCAACAAATAATACAAGTAATCAAACCTTTTTTTTTCTTTCTTTTATTTACTGCTTGTGTTTGTTTTGTTTTGTTTTTTGGGGTTTTTTTCTGGTTGTTACTTTTTTAAACATATTTTTTTCTTCTTTCTATTTGCATCCTAAGTAGCAAGCAGCTTCTGATCAGTTCATAGATAAATATATCGATGGCTGGCTGTTAAAATTGATCCGTCTATCAGGCAGACGGCTTCGTCAGTCGTCCAGGCGGCCCAGAAGCAGACAAGGGCAGTTAGTCAGTCAATAAAACCCAGCAGCCTCCCTCCACGCCAACCTTCCTCTCTCATACTTCTTCGCCTGTTCCTTCTTTTTTTTCTTTTTTTTTTTCCTCCAACTTCCCGCTAAAAACCGGGACGCTATTACTCCCGTCTTTCTCCACCTCCATTACCAATAGTATGTTATCAACCCACTCCCTCTTTTTATTTTCTCGAACTCTTGCGGTTATTCCAACTACAACCAACAACATTTCCTTCCTTACTTCACTAGCGCCAGGGGAAGAAGACTCATAGCTGACCTGATGGACGACATTTTAAACGATTCGATGTATTATTTGCCAAGACTTTATCTTGCGTAGTCAACGGCTCTGTTGGACAGCTAGTCGATGTAGATGGATGAAACGGACATAGCGGCGGTGTAGAAGACGGAAGTACAGTGAGTTCAAAAAGTATCCGGTACATTTCAAAACGTATTTTTTACACACTTAAACACCTTTAAATTTGATAAAATTTGGTTCAAAGATTTCTAATTTCGTAAACAACTTTCCAGTTGTCAGTTTTGTTTGAAAATATTTCTTAAAATTTTGATATATCTGAATCTTTGGTCCGAATACTGTTAATTTGGAAGCTATATAAAGATATTAAAAGGAAATGTATCCGATACCTCTGCACTCACCGGATGTGTGATTAAGGCATTCACTGAAAGAAACGGTGAGGTGTTAAGAGAAAAGGGACGAAAATAGATGAAGGTGTGTTTGTTCCTGATTTGTTGCCACCAAGGAATTTAAAATGGTTATTTCTGTTATGGTTTGTAGTATTTTCTTTTATGAGAATATTTAGCGTCGGCTTTTGTCGCAGTTGTTACTTTCTCTATTTGTAATTGTGTAAAAATCTTTTGTTGCACCAACTGACTCAAAACATCTTGAAAAGACATTTATAATAACTACTGCCAAGGAAATGATGTGTGATAATTTGTTATATTTATTGACATTGAGAGGAACCGGTATATATATATATATATATATATATATATATATATATATATATATATATATATATATATATATATATATATACATATATATATGTATATATACATATATATATATATACATATATATATATCTATATATACATATATATATATATATATATATATATACATATATATATATATATATATATATATATATATATATATATATATATGCATGTGTGTGTCTGTGTGTGTCTGTGTGTGTCTGTGTGTGTCAGATTGATCATAAGGTGATCTATACATAATATCAGAAAAATCTAGAAATTTACTTTGCTCAATTGCGCGTTCAATCGGTCTACGGGGCACGTCGCTTTCAAGCCTTACGAAAATTCGTTCCATATTAAATTTTTGTCGTTCAAACAACGTTTTCTTTGATCAATTCCACGGCTTTCTTCAGGTTTCCTTTCCGTATGTAAAGATAGGGGAAAGAGAGAAAAATGGTGGTAAACTTATGGTTCAAATATGGTCCGTCATACCAGAAACAAAGGAAGCAGTTGGAAACATCTTCTTCACCTTACTTCACAAGTGTTGTCATCAACGAAAAAATTCCATAAGGATAGTACATCTGGAGAAGGCCGTAGAATGAATACTTCAAAATGTTATTGGAGCAAGTATAATGTCATAACTCGGAGAGACGTGGCACCATCCTTAGTGACTCTATAGTTTTAGTGTATAATTGATCTCATTGACATCGTATAAGCCCTTTAACGGAACAATGCTCACCTAAACGAACACAATTTTTGAATTGAAGATGTGAAAAAAAAGCAAATATAGAAGGATTGTTTTCAAATAACACTTTGCTGACCTAAAGCCAATCAGAACTCAACGCTTGGATCGTTCTGTAAAATGAACCCACTGACCCAAGATGTCTTTAATCAAACTCACCTACAAGGCAGTTCGGAGAGACTCTGTACGCTCTTTATTTTTCGCTGTCTACGAATAACGGATTTGTGGGCAAATGCTTTCTGTTGGAATCAAGCGGAAAATCACACTTTATTGTCTTTTAATTGGAAACAATTTCGGCGTGGAATATTTTTGCTATGTTTTTTTTTCTCTCTCTCTTTCTACAATTAAGTACATGCGGGTATTGAGAGAGTAATTTCGATTTTCCACCGGCTGTTTCAGGCGACTTTAAGCAAAATTGAATGTGTTAAATCGTTTTCCGCTTTGCTGATTTTGTATTCTGGGCTATTTTATCTTACTTTCTGAACACACAAACATGCACACATATATACATATATGTGTGCGTGTGTGAGAGTAAGTGTGTGTATGTGTGCTTGCGTGTTTGCCTGTGTGCATGTGCATGTGTGTACAACTTCATCGATCAGTGTCTCGGTCTTCCAATCCTACTCACATTTTAACAATCACCGTTGTCTTACTCCAATTCAATTGATCTGAGATAGATATGAGGAGAAAAGTTGAACAGACTGAGGTAGATATATAAATAGATAGATAGATATGGACAGGAAGTATGAAAATATCGTGATGGATAAATAGATAGTTACGGAATAGATATGAAAAGACTGAAATAGATTTTGATTTGTACGTCTGACTGTCAAACTTAGAGGCATGTAACTTGCATATGAAATAATTATGCTCAACCTCACATGGAGAGATCACAAGGGGGGGCAGGAGTCCGGGACATCATAGAATCAACTAAAAAACTCAAATGGCAATGGACTGAACATGCTGTAAGAATGGCATACAGACTATGGACATCATGACTCACAACATGAATCCCCAGAGAATACATCCGTGACTGAAGCCTGCAGAATACATGTTGGAGAGACGAACTAAACAAGTTCAGAAAGTATTGGCTCTGGAACGTACATAATAGGTGTGGTTAATCTTGGGGAAAGTCCTTGTCCAACGATAAACGATAAAAGACTGACGATGAATTGACTTGGTTCTATTTCTCTTCGCCTGTTTAGTCGTATCTTTTCCTTCGATTCTGTTTCTTCAACCCATTTCTCTCGTTCTTTCCATTTTCATTCTGTTCTCCCTATTCTTCCTCCTTCAACGTCATTTCTCCTTCTGTACTCTTTCGTATTTTTCCTTCCATCTTTTTTCCTTCTTCTTTCTACTCTTCCCATCTATTTCAGCTAATTTTATGTTTCTTCTTCTTTGTATTTCTTTTTTTCTTTCTTTACCTTTTTCATTCAACCTCTTCTCTCTTGTATCTCCTTTCTCATTATCACTCCTCATTTTTCTTCATTTTATATTTTCTTTCTTTTTCCTTCTTCTTTCCTTTTCTTCTTTTTCTTCGTCTTTTTTCTCTTGTTTTGTCTTTCCCTTCTCCTTGTTTTCTCCTTTTATTCATCCTTCCTTCCTTCCTTCCTTCTTTCCTTCCTTCCTTCCTTCTTTCCTTCCTTCCTTCCTTCTTTCCTTGGTATCTTCTTCTAATTCTCTGTATTTCTTTCCTTTTTTTCATATTCATATCTTTTCTTTCCCTGATCTTAATTCTCCTTCCTCATTCTTCGTTTTTCCCCCCTCAGCTGCTACCCGTAACGGACCAGTAACGTTTTTTTTCGGGGAGGGGGTGTAAATATCACCCCCAAACAGGTTTCTAGTGGGGAAGTACAATCTAAATCATTAGTTCATATTGATTTGGTATTTGATTAGTGTCTGGTAGTAACCTCGTTCGCTTTTGAAAATTGGAACTTTTTTTTTTGCGATCATTGCTCAACAAAAGGCGAGTAAATTGCAGATTAACCCATTTTCCAATATTTTTGAATGATCACCCCGACACGGCATTCTGCCAAAAGACATTAGTCGCATGACTGTTTCCATCGATTGACTAAGCAGACCTGTTTATTTTTTCTTTCTTTCTCAGATTCCCATCGTTCTTCTTTCGTATTTTTTTTTCTTTAATTATATCTTCTCCTCTTCTGAGTAATTTTCAATTTTGAAACGGCTCATTTAGCCTTTGTTCAACAATCTTCTCACTGCACACCTCGGAGTAATCAAAGACTTGATTTGGAGCCGGCAGTAACTGGAATGGAAATGCCGAAGACGACATTCAGTACAAATCAATGCACGCTCTCTCTCCCAAGCAGAAAGAATCGAACTCAACCAAAAATCGCATAAAATACACAATATATATATATATATATATATATAAATATATACACACACACACACACACACAGCCATACAAGTATATTTATGCCCATGCACACGCTTTAACAATTCTAAACAGTACACATAATTGAAGGTGGCGATTTATTTTTGATTCCTTGGTTAATCCAGCGAAAACAATTCACGGATATACAAGTTACATATAATTTCTATGTATATGGTTTCTTCCTTTCTTTCTGATCGAAACCTTTCGGTACTAACCTCCGATGGGAGCACTCTAGACTTATTCGCTAGCTACTAAATATCGATCTGTGCCATTGACTGATGGAATTCATGCTATCGACTCTAGGGATATATATATATATATATATATATATATATATATATATATATATATATATATATATATATATATATATATACATAAATTTGAAATAACAAAGGCAAGATTAATGCTATCTATCAAATAACCCAACTTGGTTAGAATAACCCACCCACCCTCCTGCGCCCATTACTCAGTCCAGATACCCTGGATTGACATAGCTTTGTGACCCCCACATCATGCAAAAGCTTATATATTTTTCTTTTTGGGGTATATACTTACTACCACCAATCATGGAGTTGTACTGCAAAACATGTCCGAAAAATATAGAAAATACATGAAAATTCCGCATCGACATGACTCTCTCTTTCTGTCTCCCCATAGATCCCAACACACTCACACACACACACACACACACATGTATGCATATATATATATATATATATATATATATATATATATATATATATATATATATATATATATGTCTGTCTGTCTGTCTGTCTGTGTCTGTCTGTGTCTGTCTGTGTATGCGTGTGACAGTGGGGGAGTGAGGAGGAGAAAAGAAAAGGAAACCACTGATTATGATAACAATAACTGGATAATGATATCAAGCAGTTGATACGAAAATTGGAACAATTCATATCCTTATTCTGGCAACAATAACTGTTTGGAAACATTGTCCATAAATAAAATGAATAACTCTTCCTGTATCAAATTGACCGAATTTCTCAGATGAAGCATCGGTATAAATAATCGTTTAGTAGTTTATCTTTCATCTCATTTTTGCTGCTCTTTATTATAACGTATAGTTTTTTTCAAAAACTCTTCGACCGTTAAACTAGCAGTATGGATCCTACGGAGCTTGTTTGGCTTGGACAGCGCCTCAGTGATTACGTTACGAAAGCCAATCATCAGAAAACATTTATATTTACTTCCTCATTCAATTTCTGTTTCATGCCATAGTTTGTAAACACCTTGTGGTAATAGACGAAATAGTATCAAGTTGTCCGATGTAGTTGGATCAGTGATCCCCGAAGTGGGCACTACCAGCCCTTTGGATGCTAGAAAACTCAGAGGTGCTGAAAGGCAAAGAGATGACAGGATGCGCTGTGAAGGAGGAGGGGACAAGGAAAACAAAAAATTACCCTACTACACATTTTTGTATTGACTAATCAAGTACTTCTGGATACTTTTGAACAACTATATTTTTTTATTGCGGTGATTACTTTATATCTTTTAAGTATAATTTTTACCGACTTTACGATGAAATGTATGCTCTAGTCGGGGAAAAATGGGGTACACTGGTCTTAGTAGTAGTAGTAAGTATCGACACAGCAGTTCTTTTATAAGGCCACATGTAGACTCTGAGCCCTTTTGGCTCGAAAAGGTGGTACCGGCTCACCCGAACTTTTCACATCCTTCCTTGAGATGATCTTCTAAAACCTAGACTGGGAAAATGAAGGTATCAGAATAGACAGTGAATACATAAGGAACCTCAGATTTTATTTTGGTTGGGAACCCCCATGATCTGTGAAGAATGCTAGATGGACTAAATGAAGGGGGCAAAAATGTAGTTTTTCGTATGAATTACAGTAAAACGAATGGCATGTACTACAAAAACATTGATGGCAAAGTCGCAATGATCAGCATCGAAAATGCACATCTGAACGAAGTGAACCACTACATCAACTTACAACAACAAATCTCCATCAAATCTTCCAAAAGAAAGAAAATCTGACGAAGAATCGTTCTAGATTGGCAAGCTTTCTAAAAAAGCAAGCCCGATCTTCAACAACAAGAAAATCCCATTAACCCTAAAAAGAAAGATATACAACCAATTCATCCTCTCAGTAGTAACCTATGGAGCAGAAACATGGAATGATAGAGAGGTCTGGCGTATCTTTGGGAAGGTATATGTCCAACGATGGACTCGAAAGGGTTGATGATGATGATATTCATAGTTACGATTCCAGAAGTCGATCAGATTTTTCCATCACAAGAATATCTGATATCAGATTCAGCAAGACAGAACTTCATTCTGATTGTAACAGTAATTTTCCATAGTTCATAGTCACGTAACCCAGGAAAGCCTGGTACAGTACTCAACATAGATTTCACGTAAAGAGCGTGTTGGAGGAGGAGTTGCAGGTAATAGCTTGGCATATTCTCTTACTAACATTCAGTAGAAAAAAATGAGAACGAGTCTTTTTATGTATAACTGAAATACAGTTCCCAGCCAGAAACGCTGTTAATACAACCTCATAACTCAACCAAAGTCTGCTTATGTCAGGATTCATGAAGAGATAAAATCGTCGAGAAAATTTGACCGCGATATTTTAGTACACAAGTTGTGTAACTGTAAATTCTATTGACGAATGGACTGAACATGATATTCGTATCCCTTTACTTCATACCGGTATCTGTTCTATTTTTATCAACAATCTATGTCATTTATATTGATATGTTGCATTTAACCATTCAATTCATATCCAGCATTTGTTTGATTCAGTTTTCAATTCTATCACATCTATGTTGTGAGATGTGATTGGTACTTCAGGTATGTGTTATTGCATTTTTATTACGTAAATCTTTGAGTCCTGAAATACAGATAATCTGCCATGGCTTGATATGATCAAATAACATCCCTGATGACTGCAATATCGTTTTAGATAGTCAAAATACAAATTTTAAATCACCTGGAAACAGTTGGAGAATCAACTTCTTTTACGCTCACTTGAAAGAAATATTAGTCGTCCTCAAAGCACTATTTATAAAATGTGAAAAACATATGCATAAACAATCAGTTGGTCGTTGGTACCGTAATTAAATACTGGGTTTTTGGTTCCCTGTATAGTGTTTCGGGGGCTCCCATTTTCACAATTGTGTCTTGGGTGAGATAGCTTAACAGAGCCCATCAAGGCTTACTCAATCCTACTTTTTTTATGCTGATTGCCTAACAGAGACACTGAATACCATTTTCAAAGTGTTTGGTATGACTCGTCCATGTATTGCACCGGTGACCTACCATATCGACAGCGAGCACTCTACTACTTGTCCACAGTGATCGTGCACTAATAGAATTACTCTTCTGCATTTTGCTCTGTCGAATAGAATGAGATGAAGGAAGGGGCTGTGCAAAACACTGCAAACGCAACAAGACGAATCAGACGAAGTAAAAAAAAAGTCGATTGTCAGAAAAAATATGTTTACACTGGCAACAGCGAAGGATTATGGTTGAGTGGTTTTTTGAGGAAAGAAAGCGGAATAAGTTGGGGAGACAGAGCAAAAGGGGGGAGAGTGAACGAAAAAACAAAAAAAAAGAAATATGCTCCTATGGAGATGAAATCAACGATCGGGTATTCAAGGGAGGAAGCATTTCGAATATGAGAAAGCCATATCTTTTCATCTGGCAATGAAAAGTGAAACATCTCTTCGCTTGAAGGTATTAATATGGCGTATGGTTGAACACGAATTCGTGCTTTATAGCCAATGTCATGCAGCTACTTACTGCACGGACCGTTACGTACTAAAATCTGTTGGTATATATTTGTAAAACTGATTAGTAAGGAAACCATTCATTACCCAGGATCAACATGGTGTTTTCTATCCTGAGCCAAGTTGAATAAAAAGTCAAGTGGAAGGGAATAGGAGCCGTTGTTCAGAACTCGCTTGTCTAGAAAATCAGAGTTCCAGATTCTTGCAAGAGTTGCTCGGATTACTGAACATATTTTTCTCGATACTGTCTAATCCATTCTATAGCTAACACGTACAATCTGTATGAGGAGAGAAGATCATCAAGGTCCGTCCAGAGAGTATACAGCCGTTTTGAATATCTCGAAAACTGGTTGTGCGGCCAATCAAAGGGAGTTTTACTGCGCATGCGTGAAAAGATACTCCCTATGCAGTAATGCAATCAGCATAGAGAAATAAATGAATGTACTGCATGACCATCCCGTTCACAGTCACCGGGCCTGTCTATTTGTCACGTCTCCTGCTGAATTCTTTCAGCAAAACATCGAATTTTTAGACTGTGATGAGATTAAGGAGAACGTGACGAAGCAGCTGAATCCAGTCATCAGCAGTAGCTGTAGCACTGCTGAAAAAAAAAAAAAGGCTATTTCCATCCCTTCCCATGAAGACCGCCATTGCGCTGTTCTTGCTGTGTTTTTTCAATAAACCTTTCATCCCTCCATCCTCTGGCTGGTTTGTCCTACTGCGTTTACTGTCCATTTTGTACCATCTGTGGTTATATCTATTTGCTGAGTGTCTTGTCCATTTCCTTTTTTCCCTTAATTATATGTATGATATAATTCACCCTCTGACGCATGTTAATCTTTTTCTATCCTTTTGGTTACCCCAAGCATTACTCTTTCCATGACTTTCTGCGCGATTCTAAGTTGATTTTCAGTTCGTTTTGTTAACTTCCACGTTTGGCATCCGTAAGACATAACTGGTATAATGCATTTATTGTATACTTTACTTCAAGCATATTAGCAAGGTTCTTTTCAATATCTCTCTGCATCCAAAATCCTTCGCAGCCAATCGCTATGGGTTGTTTTATTCCAATTTTATGGTCTTCCTTTTATTATATGAGCTGACCTATATAAATGTGTTCGTCAACTCCATCTAAAGCATCTTCCTCTATTCTTATGGTCTTTTCTAGGACTTTTGTTTATTGAACATCATTTCCATCTTTGTTTCGTTCATCTTTAACCGTACTTTTCTACGTTTCCTATTTAGATCACTCAACATGTTTTGTAATTTTCCCCAATGCTTCTGACGCCATGAAAAGGTCATCAGTGAAGTGGTTCAAAACAATTTTCGTCTTTGTTTACTCCAATGCCCTCCTTGCCAGTTTTCAGAAAAACGCTTTACTGGCTAGCCATCAATAGTTCAGGTGATTTTGCATCCCATTATCTCACTCCTTTTCCGATATTTCGCTTGTCCACGTTCTTATATCGTTTGATAATTGCAGCAGCATTTGCGTATACGTACTGAATGACATGTATGTAATTCTCGTTGACACCTTGTTCCCTTATTGAGTTGAAGACTGTCGTGAGTTCTACAGAGTCAAATTCCTTTTCATAACCATCGAAAGCCAAACAGAGTGGTTCGTTGTATTCTAGTGATTTTTCGATTAGTTTTTTCAATTTATTGCGTGTAGGTTGTTGAAGGGCAACTTCTGAAGCCTGTCTGTTCGCGTGGTTGATTTTCATCTAGATTACCACTTAGTCGATTAATAATTATAGGAGGATTTATTATGTTACAAGATTGTTTTGTTTTTTTTTGAACTTCCATGAAATATTTTTTTTGTAAAAAGCTTCCATTAAAATATAATTAGAGTTTTGTTTCTCGTGGCTGTCGTCTTCTAATTCATTGACAAACACGATATCTGCAAATGATATCAGCGGACGCTTCTCACCCATTTTTCATTCCTTTTTTTTCCCCTCTGTGTTTTCTCTCTCTCTCTCTCTCTCTCTCTCTCTCTCTCTCTCTCTCTCTCTCTCTTTTTCCTTCCTTTTTTTCTTTATCTCTCATTTCTTATTCTGTCCATCTTTTGGTTTTACTTCTCATTTGATTATGCATTTACACATCACACCGATCACCGTGGCCAAGGGATAGGGATGTTTGCTTCCGGTTTCCATCCAAAGCCGAGTAATATCAAAAACTTTGAAAATAGTATTCAATACTCGATATCATGAATAGTATTCAGGAACCTCTCTCGAAGGATAAGGTGTTCAAGCCGAACCACGTTGGATACACCGGTTCTCAAAAGAGAATCACCGAAGTTCAGCAATGTATAGCCTGGTCAGTAAGTAAATGGGTGACCATAAGTGAATACCAAGTGTCGAAAGCAGAGAGAAGTCTCCACAGGCCTGGCAGGATCGAAACACTTACCTGCGGTTGCTTAACCCTTTGATATCCTTGATGAGAGTACATTCATTTATACATGAAGTGTCCTTTTTTTTCTGAGAAAATTATGCATAAACTAAGAATTAAGCCATAATGCTGCTGATAGTGTCAACGAAACATTTTGAGTGAACACTTCTTCTGACCAGTGTTGGTTCAATAGGCTTACATCTGAAAATATCGATATCAATTATAAAACTGGGGAGGCCCAATCACGTTTTCATTGAATTATTGATAGCTGTGGACAGTGACCTTCGAACAATGGTTGAGTAATTTCTAGAGATTCTAGAACTTCAAGCAATCATACCAGGTCATCTCAAGGTAATAAGAGAGGGTACAAAGTTGGAAAAATGCATCCCACATAAACTGAATGAAATACTCGACGACAGTAATAGATTCCACATCTCTGAGCATGACTGCGTCTAAAACTAAAGAATTGAGGTGTGAAAATTTACAGTTACCACCATATGTATCAAAATTCCTCAATTAACTTCACACAATAATTATAATGATATAATAACTGATAAAGAAGACGGTATTCGTTCTTATACTGAGCAATAAACGAAAAGAATTGTATGCAGGTGGTATAGTGTCATTTGAGGATCATAGAAAAAGGATTATTGCTTCAAATCGGACATATTTTAATCAAATATTTACTATTCCATATTGTTTATCTCATCCTTCATCTCACTATTCAAAAAATGATACTTCATAAGTATGAACTTGATAATTCATTTGTTCGGCTTTTCTTCTCTTTCTTTTTTGAGTTTTTTGCAACATTTTCCTCCATTTTATCATTTTTTTTTCTCATGTTTCTTCTTCCTACCCTACTTTCTGATTCTTACCCCTTCTCATTCTCTGATTTTTTATTTTTAAGCATCTTATATCCAATTTCCTTTCTTGTTTCTTTCTTTCTCTTGCTTCATTCTAATTGTCTTTCCGCTTTTCTTTTCATCTCAATCATGATTTTTTTTCTATTTTTTTTTCCTTCCATTTTTTCTTATTTACGCTTCCATCTTTGACATCAATCAGTCTTTTATCTCCATCTTTCTCTTTCCGAATCCTTATACTCTCTCTCTCTCTCTCCTCCTTTTACTCCTTCACTTATCTTCTCTTTCGTCTCCTTCCTTTTTCTCAGCCCCTTGATCATTCTAATCTCTTCTTCATTTCTCACTCTTCTTTCATGCCACTTCAAAATTCTTTTTGTTCTTATGCTGTCTCCTTCTCCCTTTCCTTCTTTTTCTTCTTCTTCTTCTTCTTCTTCTTCTTCTTCTTCTTCTTCTTCTTCTTCTTCTTCTTCTTCTTCCTGAATTTGCTTCACCCTTTCTTCTTTCCAATCTCCATTCTTTTCCTCCCATTTTCATGTATTTCATTCTGATTTATTTATTTACTTGTCTTCCTATCCTTTTATGAGGGTTATCAAACTAAAAACGCTGACTGTATGTCAGGTTGTCCTGCTTGAAGACGTATGGTCAAATCTCACTACTTGACTATACAGATAAGAAAGAAAAGGAGATGCTAAGGGGGAAAATGACCCTTGCTTAGCTCAATCGACTTGAACCCGCATCAATGAGGGCAACTGTTTTTCACGGGCTGGTGAATATCTGAGATATGTCCAAGGGGTTTTGCTAACCTTCAATGATTTAAAAACGTGCATTCATATTTCATTTATGGCTTGAGCCTCTAGTAACTCGTGCAGACTGATACGAAGAGGCGATTCAGGGTCGGGGTTAGCCACTCGTGGACATGAAATAGATGAACTGAGTTCAAATTCTAGTTGCACTAGTTCAGATGATTTTTATTTATTCAATGCAGAAATTCCGGGATGGATATTGCATCTACTTCATACTTTGCCCCATCGAATCAATAATAACCTCATCATTAGAATCGGAAGGCAAGAAAGAAACAGCTATGGAGAATATACGAAGATTTTCTCGCTATGATCAAGTACACGTGCAAGCGTAAATCTAAAAACAGTCAAGCGATGGTGTCAGACATTGAATTGATTTTATACAAACAAATTGAGACGAAAAAATTTTCAAAAGAAAAACGCGCATCACTTACATAGGAACACAGCTGTGAAATATTCAATTCGATTTCATGTATGGCGCATTTTCTTTATAATTCAAAAACTATTTCGATGCATTTAAGTTGAAATATTCTATTTGTTGATTGGGGTTTTTTTTATATTACTATATGTCTGCAAAAGCACGAAATATGATCCTTGTATGCAGTGATATTGGAGAGGCAAAACTGTTACTTACACAGAAAACGGAATTGGCGGACGGAGTTCAAGTTTCGACTGTGGCTGTTTACATTCATTCAGTACTGGTTCACTTGAGAAAGGCATGAATCTAATTTGCCCCCCTACAGAGTAGTTGGAGCATCTAGCCCTGTAAGGTATACCATATAAGAGAAGTTTTATCATCATCATCATCATCATCATGTCTTTCAACGTCCGTCGTTGGACATAGACCTTCCCCAGGATTCGCAACACTTCTCTATCATGGGCGTTGCGGGGCCAGGACTTTCTGAATTTGTCTATCTCGTCTCTCCATCTAATATTCTGCCGGCCTCAGTTCCGCATGGGATCTCGGGGGATCCATGTTGTGAGTCGCAATGTCCATCGGTTGTCCGCCATTCGTACAACAAGGCCAGTCCACTACCATTTGAGATTTTTAATGGATCCTATGATGTCCCTGACTCTTGTCTTCTCCCAGATATAGTGAGCTGTCTTGTTGTCTCTCCATGTGAGGCTCAGCATAATTCTTTCATGTGCACGTTGCATAGTTCTCAATTTGCGGATCTGTCTCTTGGGTAAGTTTCATGTTTCAGCTCTATGAGTGATTATTGGGAGGATGCATTGGTTATACACCCTTCTTTTTAGGATTAATGGGATTGTTCTTTTTGAAGGTAAGAGAAAATTACTTTGGTGGAAATAAAAATCCAGCTTATCAGTCACCGAAACGAGTTGGTGATATTGTTCTCGGGTTGAAGACGGACGAAAAGTGAAAAAAAAAACACAGAGCTCGTCTTTTTCTATTTATTTTAGGTTTTCTTACTTAAAAATTCATGTGCACAAGCTTTTGGAGAGGACTAATGAAAAATATCGCAATCGTTCAAGAGAACTTTAAATATAGGCTACGAAGCTAAATGTCTGCAAAGCAAACGTAAGAAAAGTAATGTCCTAGCTTACCATACTATCAGCCCTCTTAATATTGTCTTCCTTTAAAACTGAGTGAGTAAAAAAAAATACGATATTGATTTGATTTGAATTGAACAACAAAATGATTCCATCATAACTGCAGCCAAGACACCATTAAAAGTTACTACCATAGTTGTCTCTAGTGACAAATGAAATACATCCTGATTATCATTAGAAACCCTCAACAAAAACTATCACCAAAAAAATCAAAATATGATTCTTCAGTTTTCAAGTTGGTCTGGCTGGCCGACTATGTATGTATGCATGTATGTATGTATGTATGTATGTATGTATGTATGTATGTAAAAGGCTGAGAATGTAATTACTCGCTATTTATTATGCGTTCAAAAAAGTGTTTTTGAAAATCGCCCCCCCCATATAAATATAGGAGGATTCTATTTACAATCTAACTTTATGCTATTCAGACTTTTTAAATGATCAGTTCCCAACAAGAGATGAGAGAAGTAACTTAATCATTGATCGGCCTCTTTTATTTTTCGATGTTTTAATTGATCGCCATCAACTCAGAATGCTGCCAAAAGACGTTTGTTATGCGATGGCTTCTGTTGAGTGACTAATAAGACTTGTTTTCATGTGAAGTACGAACCTGATTTGCCTTCGAGACCAAGAGAATCCAAATATAAATGGATAAACGCTCTATGATTGATAACGGAATGAATATAATGGATAAACTAAAAAAATTATATCGAGTAGTTTGATTAATATTTGATTCCATTAGTCGATTCTTTATTAGTATTTCCTTTGGCTCAGTCGATGGCAAAAGATTCGTTTTATTTTCAAGTCAAATGAGTGTTTTCAATGGATTTCTCTCTTGTTATTATTATGAGTCCATATCTGATTATCATGAATATACAACAAAAGCCTCAGCTGATGGCTGCTACTAATACTATGTAACAAAGACGGTGCAGAAAGGGAGAAAAGAAAAAAAACTTTAATAAAAAGGTAGGAAAAGAGGGGGGAAGGTAGGTTGAAAAGAGAGTAGGAAAAGAGAGGGAGAGAAAGGTAGTTTGATATCAGGGTAGGAAGGGAGTTGGGCTGATCAATGCCACTGATACAAGAAGTGCAACGGACGATATATATATATATATATATATATATATATATATATATATATATATATATATATATATATATATATATATATATGTATGTAGATGAGAGAGGGGGGAGAAATAGATAAGTAGTTAGGTGGATAGAAAGAAGAATCAAAGAAGTATTTGGTCAGATTGGAATATGTAAATCGATTGATGTAGATAATCTGAAATTGATTGATAGATATTCAGGTTTGTCTGATCTGTAAAGCATTAAATAATGATTAACTTCCTCAAAGTGGCTTGAGAAGTTAGCTCGCTAACCATTGCACTACGACGGATGTTCATCAAGAGAGAGGGACATGCTCAGGAATGAAGAGAGACAGAGAGAAATAGAGAGAGGAAAATAAGAAGAAAGAAACAGAGAAAAAAAAAGAACGGGAAAGGAAGAAAGAAAGAGCAGGGGAAGAAAGGATTGAAATAACGGAAAGAAAGAAAGGAAAGAAGAAGAGAGAAAGAATGAAACTGTAATAGTCTTCATTCCACAGAATTCACCATTATATCTACTGCCGCACATAATCTAACATGACCGACGAAGAAAGAAAAAAGAAAAGACAGAGTTAAAAAAATAAAAGAGAAAGGAAGGGGAAAATGAAAGAAGAAAGAAAGAAAGAGAGAGAGAAAAAAAGAAAGAAAGAAAGAGAGAAAGAAAAGACGGAGAAAAAATGAAAGAAAAAGAAGAAAAGGGAAGGAGAAGAAAGAAAGAAAGAAAGAAAGAAAAAAAGAAAGGAAGAAAGAAAGAAAGAAAGAAAAGAAAGAAAGAAAGAAAGAAAGAAAGAAAGAAAGAAAGAAAGAAAAAGAAAAGAAAAGAAGAAAGAAATAAACTGTAACACACTTTACTCCACGGAATCACTAACGTATCCGCAAACAAACAAAATCTAACTTGACTTGCCACATTAAAGTCTTCCCTCAGAATCATTTCACCAGAAGGAGAAAAAAAAAAGCAGACGAGGCAATTTTCTTTTCGGAATAATTACGCGATGGAAATTCAATTATATTATTCCACTTTGGCAATGAAATTTCCAAAAGTCTTTCTGCGTGACTCTCTGTGTGGACGGTAGGATTAAAAGCTTGTGGACAATGTTCGCTGGGATTGTATGCGTTGATGTATTGGCTTGGAAAGCAAAATCAGACAATGGTATTAATCAATACGTATATAATATTTTATTTATATAATTGTTGTTGTGCATCACCAACGTGTGTGCTCATATACATACACATACGGATCCACGTTCTTTTATGCCCGAATACACACACATATATACATGCATATATATGTGTAGGGTAGTTGTATGTGATTATATATATATATATATATATATATATATATAATCACATACACTCATGCTGCACATATATATGCATATATACATATATATATATGCAAATATATGTGTAGCGTGTGTGTATGTCATTATATATATATATATATATAGATAGATAGATAGATAGATATAGATAAATAGATAGATATATTTAGATATATGTGTAGCGTGTGTGTATGTGATAATATATGTACATATATATATATGTATATATATATATTTATATATACATATATATAATCATATACACACACGCTATACATATATACGCATATATATATATATGTATACATATATATATATATATATATATATATGTGTATGTGTGTGTATGTGTGTGTGTGTGTGTGTTGTGCAGGTGCGTATACACCATCATACACACACGTACACTCACACGTACATGTATATGCTATTTTAGATTTTTCAGCAATTGATATATATATATATATATATATTGAACATTGTTATATACATATATATATATATATATATATATATATATATATATATATATATATATATATATATATATATATATATATATATGATAATGATGGGGAAAAGCAACACTTCGTACAATTCTTTTTCGACATAATCTACATAATTTAGCAGCAAATATTGATAACATAGATCGAACATCGTACACTGACAATTTCATATCAGAATTCAGCTAATAACTATGTGTTGGGTTGCAGCCCATTTAACCCACCTTTGTATGTGTACGTATTTTCACATACATACATACATATACGCATATGCATATTTAAATGATCCATTTATTGGTTTGTAAGTACGTATATATATATATATATATATATATATATATATATATATATATATATGTATATATATATATATATATATTTATATATATATATATTTATATATATATATATATATATATATATATATATGGGTTATTCTTTTCGAAATGACCTCCCATTGTACACAGAAAAATGAGTCACTCACTCTAGACAGCGTAAATAGAATAAATAATTTAAGAAAATTGAGGCTGTGGCAGGAATTGAAACCTGCTACCGATAAGTCAGCCACTTCAACCAGTTGTGAAGGAAATGTTAGTCAAAATTTGCATAATTCCAACGTATCCATACGTGCGATTCAAGTTATCTTATATGTAATTTACTTAGATGATGGAGTTTGAAGCAGTACTCCCCCCAAGGAAGGTGATAGCCGCCGTGTTCTGGGACACGAATGGAGTCATTCAGTTAGAATTCATGCCCAATGGCACCACTATCAATTCTGAATCCTTCATGAGCGCATTGTTTCAACTCGAAGCAAGGCTTCTTCAGACGCAGGCCACGTATGACAATGAGTAATGTTCTCTTGCAACCTGACAGCAGCTTAAATGCCAGCCAAGCAATCACAACGAATGGTTGACGGCATTGCCTTATCCTCCTTACAATACTAACCTGGCAACTGCAGATTTTCATCTGATTGCGGTCAAGGAGGATAGCGGTTCTGCAATGATGGTAAGGTGGCTAAGAATGCAGCCCAGACCTTTTTCCCAGGCGGGTACCCATTCAAAGGTGGAATACCAAACGAAGGCTATGTTGAAGATTGAATTTCGAATACTGAGACCATAGTGTTCCTTTTTGTTAGGCTTTGTGTGCCTCTACAATTAAACATGTTGTAATTAAAGAAAATTAAGCATTACTTTTCTGTATATATATATATATGTATATATATATATATATATATATATATACATATATATATATATGTGTATGTATATATATATATATATATATATATATATGTATAATAATTGTGTCATCCACAAACAGCTGTTTTGTTGTATTGCAACTCTTCAGTGTGGCTAAAGACAATCCAATAACCCATCCAGTACCACGAGATAGGATCGAAACTTTCGCTTCAAACCCAGAGGCTGATTTTCTATCCTTACCCTATGCCGAACTGAACGGCTGGTAGAACCGGATCTAAGCAATACATTTACTTATGCACAATTGCAAAATATACCATTCTAGAGTTGGGAGAGCACATACATATATATATATATATATATATATATATATATATATATATATATATATATATATATATATATATATATATATATATATATGTGTGTGTGTGTGTGTGTGTGTGTGTGTGTGTTGAGAAAGATTTTTGAAAAATTGATGTAAACATTATCTATGATATATAAAATTTGATATCTGCCAGTGATACGCGATTAAATCGTGCTCGAGCGTTTGGACGACAAATGATGTGCTTACGTGTACAAACGTTCTTTCGAAAAGATATTTTGTAGAATTTCTTTTCATATTTGGGAATTTTGTCGAACTATTTTTTGGTTTTTATTTATTGAATCTGTATATATTTTTTCAAATATCTTTATTTTGTTTTTAGAAATTAAAAAGAATATGTTGATTTATTGTAATTTTTTTTTTCGATTCGGGCTGTTAATTTTATAGTGTAATGTAATGTGTAATGATATTGTGGGGTCTGCATTTACATTTTTCCCGACAATAAAGCTCTATCCACCCGGGTATGAACCTTATATTAAAAGTTATATTCCGTTTATTGCGAATCTCAGACGAAAAATGCGTTGTAGCTAGAGGCTCAGAACTAAGTTACTCTTAAAAACGTTTTGGTCTCTAATTTTGAACAGAGGCCCCATTTGGGGCTTCTGCGGGACCTAGCAGAAAATCACGCATGTACGGCATGTTTTTAGCTTGTTCAATACATACGTTGAGAAAAAGCAACAAAAAAAATTGGAAAAAGAAAAGTCATGTCTTGAAGCTCCTGAATCCTTCCAGCGAAATTTCTCATGAGACATAAACTGTTTCCAGAGGCTAAACTTGCCTGATTCTTCGGGGTTTGGAGCTCAATCCCAAAGAGATGAATTGTCATCGTACTTGGGTTTAGTATAGAAGCAGTGCAATCCCGTTGAGAGGGGAAAATAGGTTTTTAAAAGACCTTTGAAAGACACCGAGCATAATAAAAAATAAACCAATGGATGGGAAAAATTATCGACTGAGCCACTTTTCATTAGTGAAATCATAATCGACCATTCGATCCAAGACTAATAATGGTTGCCTCTGCTTTATCTCATAAAAAGGATATGGATAGAACACCTCATCCCAGAAACAATAGGAAATTTGTCAGATTATTGTCAACAGGGATGCGTTGTAACCACATAATTCATGTGCACGAATGATTATTCTTGCACCATTTTATCGTAAAATTCTCACGCACACAAGGTTGGGTGCGTACAACGTGAGGAGAATTTTTTTTTCATTTTATTTTCACAGTCTTTTAAAATATGACGAGAACGAGAGAAAATGCAAGTCAGAGACAAAACAGAACAAGAAATAAATGATTTAAAAGTGGAGAGAGAGAATCTCGTTAATGGTGGTTGCAGGGAAGGACTGGAGCCAAAAGTAGAAAAAAAGGGAAGAATGGGCCCCGAATGCGCCAATTAATATTACGTCCTAAAGAAAGCCGTTAAAAGCTTCGTTATATTCAGAAATAATGCTGCAACACAATACGTGACATTTTTGAAAAATGAAAATGGTCTTAAATTGAACACGAACACACACACACGCATGCATGCACGCACACACATGCACACACACACGCATGCATGCACGCACGCACACACATGTGTGGAAGCACGCTGATCTAATGTAATCATGTTTATTCAGCGGTGAAAGGGCGGGTCCGTACACGGTAGCAAAGGAATGAATATGAAAACACAGGCGTGTTAATTTTTTTTTTTAAATAGTGTATGCACGCACGTGCCGAGGGGGAGAAACGGGATGTAAACCAGACTTCGCGTGTACGCCCAGATATGCAAGAGTGTCAGAATCGGATACAACTGTTTACACCAGAAAAAAAACACATACCAATGCAGCAAGAAGCCGCACTCTCTGGAGCCTGAGACTTCAATATAGGATTCTTCCCTTGAAAAGATTTGTCCGGAAAGCATCTAGCCATTTTGAATGGCTCCAAACTAGACGGTTCTGCTTTGATGCAACTTGGCAACCAATCAAAGGACCTCACTGCGCATGCCCAAGCAGATACTCTTCTGCAGTGTTACTCAGTAGACAGTGATTCGGCACTGAAGAAAGTTAAAGTACTGCAACAATTGATCGTGTCATCATCAACGTATCCTACACTTTTAATTTCTTTTTGCAAAAATTCACACAACCAATATCGATCAGTACCTCCACTCTAATCTAAATTAGGCTCCCTGCAACTTCTGACTTAAGAGAGATTTCGGACTGTGGACAAAATTGAGAGGGGGGTTATGAGACAGTCGATGGCAACTCCGAAAAAGAACTTTGCAGACTGTTCCAAAAAGTACGATGAATGCATGGGGTCCCAAGGAGAGTAGTTTCAAGGAGACTCGGGCGCCATCGCCTTTCGTTGATGTCAAATGACCGAGTACTTTCCAGACAAATATTGTACTCACACACGCGCGTGTGCAGGAATACGCACATAAACATATTCAGTTATCATCATCGGCACCAGCATTTTAGTGTCTGTCGTAGGATGTAAACCTTCCCCAGGATGTGCTAGACCTCTCTATCGTGGGCATCGTGGATCCAATACTTTTTGAACTTGTCGAGTTCGTCACGCCATCTTATATTTTGCCGGCTATGGTCTCGCCTATGATCTCTGGGATCCACGATATGAGTTGTGATGTCAATCAGTCGTCTGGCATTCTTGCATCATAACCAGCCTATTACGATTTGAGTTTTCTGATGGATTCTATGATATCCAAGACTTCTGTTTTTCTCTAATATACTATACAGTTTTGTGATCTCCCCATGTTATGTTGAGCACGATTCTCTCCTGTGAACTTTGCATAGTTCTCAATTCGGCGGTCAATTTTCTTTATTATGTTCCATGTTTCTGCTCCATACGTGACTACCGAGAGGGTACATTCGCACAGGCACAAGGCCACGAATATGGAGGACTTGATGCAATCAAATTCTCTACAGAATTTTAATTTTTCAAGCTCTTATCATTAACGACTTTTTTTTGCATTTATATGTTTACTGAGATCAAAACGTTATCCAATTAGAATTAATGTAAAATGTGACACTGACTATTTCGAACACATCAATCTTTGGCACTTTAAATGGGGGAGAGGGGACACACTGTCTCCGAGTCGAAAAATTTATCAATGGGCATCAACAATCTCCATTAGTTAATATGGTAGAGCAGTTTTAGTGTTAATGTATAAATAGGCACCTTCGACTCCAGAGCAAAGGGTTTTTTTATTCACTAAATGGGCAAGTTGATTAGTGGTTAGCAGTCGTGATAACTGGGCTCCTCAATGTTAAACGTGATATGAGGTCCTGGAGAAGTGCCCCCTTGGTTGGACACCATTCAAAGATTTTGATGATTTTTCCTTCCAGAATCAAATTTTTTTTTCCCCTTTCCTTTAGACTGGCGCCTTTTGTTATAATAAGATATTCATTATACATTATTTTGGAGACTTGCTTGTTTTTTTTTTAATTCTACGTTTTATATCTATCTTTTTTGTTTATATTCCATTTTCTACCCTTTTTCCCGTCACTTATCTCTTTCCTTTCTTCCTCATTTCTGTCTACCATTCTTTATTTCATTCGTAAATTTATTTCTTTACATTTTTCTTTCCCTTTTCTCTCCCCCATTCTCCAACCTTCTTTCATTCTTTCTCTGTATTCTTTCTTTTCGTAGCCTTTCTTTCCTTGCTCCTTTTTTTCTCGTTCTTTTATTCTTGCCTGTATACTCTATCATTTTTCTTCCGCTCTTCTTTTTTTTTCTTTTTTACTTTCTTTTCTGCATTCATTCTGTTCTTTTTTTCTTTCTTGCATTATTTTGTATCCACTTTATACTTTTTTAATTTTTTTTTTCATTCTTTTTTCTTTCTTTCCGTCCAACATTCTTTTTCTTCTTTTTCCTTCCTTTTTTATTTTCCGTCTTTACTTCTTCCTTGCATCTATTTGTTATCCTCCTTTCTTCCTTTTTTCGTTTTCTTTTTTTTTTTTGCATTGATTTCGTTTTCATGAATTCAACACTCCCTTTATTTTCTTTTTCTTTCTTTATCGCTTTTTTACTTCGTTCTTTTCTCTGTTTGTTCATTTCTCTTGTTTCCATTACTACTATAATCATTTTGTTTTCATTTTATTCACTCTTTTCTCCTAAGCAGTATTTTTCGTATTTCCTTCTTCTACCTCGTTTTAGTTATTCAATGCTGCTTTTCTCAGAGTTGCTACTTGTACTTTTTTTTTATTATTGTCATTAATATCTATATTACATCTTGGGTTTATTATACCTTTTTTTTCTCTCTTCCTTTCCCTTCATATCTTTTCTTCTTTGTCGTTGTCGTCTTCTCTTTCTTCTCGTAGTCTTTTTTCTCCATTTCCTTCTCCTTGTTGTTCTCGTTGTTGTTCTTGTTGTTTTTGTTTTTCTTTCCTCTCTTCTTCTTCTTCTTCTTCTTCTTCTTCTTCTTCTTCTTCTTCTTCTTCTTTTACTCGTCTTCCTCCTTCTTCTTCTTCAATTATTTATTCGTATCATTCAGCCGTATCTTTCTCTGTTCTTCTTCCCTGCTTTTATCTTTCTTTCTTATTCTTATTACCTGT
This sequence comes from Thysanoteuthis rhombus, assembly GCA_963457665.1. NCBI lineage: Eukaryota > Metazoa > Mollusca > Cephalopoda > Oegopsida > Thysanoteuthidae > Thysanoteuthis > Thysanoteuthis major. Next base: position 44,507,329 of record OY735198.1, read on the forward strand.
ATTCTCCTTTTTCCCCTCGTATCTTTCTCTTTCACCGTTCCCTTTTTTCTGCCTTTGGTTTCCTCCTCTCCTACATTTTTTATCATCCTTCTTTTCTTTCTTTCTTTTTCCTTTTTCTTGGGGGGTATCCTTTTATTTTGGGATCATTTCTCTTCTCCTTTTCCCCATGTTCTTTTCTGATTCTTTGGGCAAATCTCTGAATCTGAATTTCAAATTACCTTCCCAAACATTCAACTCAATAATCTTCCTTCATTTACATCTGTTCTTTACCTTTATTTAAATATCTGTCTTTCATTCATTTGTCTTATCTCTTATCTCTCTTTTTTTTTATCTCTTTGCAGGTGAGTTTTCCATCATGGCCTCTTCTCATTGGTAATGTAAACGAAGTGCATGCGTCACTAAGATTACCTCAAAAAACGATTCATTTGTCTTTCATTACTGCGCATGTCCATTAGCGTAAACTGATGGTGTGATTATAATGCGTGTTTTGTTGTTTACAATGTGAAGGGCCGCCATATTGCTTGCACTCTTTACGTTTATAATTCGTATTGTAAACGTAACCTGCAAGTGATATCTTTATTGCATATATTTTACCTATTTCCAGGAATCCATTCCTTTTATTGATTGCTTACAAGTGATATCTTTATTGCTTATATTCCGTCGGTTTTTATGCATCCATTTCTTTATTGATTGCTTATTGTTTGGATTTGGTTTCATCATCCTTTTCTCGTAGTTTGAAATTACGTTACATGCCTAGTATTCAATCTAATAGAATTACATAGCTCGAACTCAATGAAATGAAATCTCATGCAGTTTAATATAGTTATGCACCACATTCAAAACATCGTGCAGAATACATTACAGCTATTGTGTATTTTTCTGTGGGATTTGATACCTTGCAAACATTACAAATTAATTTAAAGCTGCTCACTGCAGTGAGAAAAAAAAAGAGATAACATTGATGTTTCCGGTGTAGATACGCATTTAGTCCTGAAAATCATCAAAATCTCACGATTTACCAGCCCTTGATCTCTTGTGGAGAAAAGGAATCACACCAAACAACAGCAGGATATCAACTTGAGTATTACAAGTGGGGAGCATATTAAATATATCTTAGTATCAATGTTAGAAACTGTCAATTAGAACAGTATAATAGTCGATGTAGGTTTCTTAACTTGGTTTTTCTGTCTGTCCATCCGACTGGCCGGCTATCTATGCACGTATCGCACACTCAAGTCTCACTCACTAATTTAGCCAAAAAGCCGAAAATTTAAACATTTACTCATTATATCTAGAAAAAAAAAGACGTTATTATTTTATTTCATTAACCCCCCGCCTAAAAAGAGATTTTTAGTCGAGGATCAAAATTTCAATGTAATTTTACGCTAAATTGATCCCTTGGTTTGCGTCTGACTACTTTCTCGATTGATGTTTTAAAACTCAGATTACTTAGGGATCTAGTAAAGGGCGGGAGAAGTAACTTCTTCATCGATCACTTTCTTTTTTTTTTCATAGTTTTTATTGATCACCCCCAACAGGATGCGCTGCCGGTGACGTTGGTCACGCGATGGTTTCTTTTGAAACCTGTTCAGATACTAATCGAAATATATACGCATATTAAATCAGTCTGTGAAAAATGCCCTGGACTTTCACTGGGACATAGATGAATAGATCTTAGACTGATCAGAGTTCAAATGAGCCGAAATAGAAAGAGAATTATATTGGACCAATCTTCCAGGTTAGAAGAGTCTGGCCATCCAAGTTCTTTTATCTAGTTTCGATTACCATACTTCCATTGGGAAATTTGCATTCTCTCTCTGTCTCTCTCTCTGTCTCTCTGTCTCTCTCTGTCTCTCACTGTCTCTGTCTGTCTGTCTGTCTGTCTGTCTCTCATCTTAATAAAAAATGTATAATGAAAATATACTGCCAAATTATACGATATATATATATATATATATATATATATATATATATATATATATATATAGATAGATAGATAGATAGATAGATAGATAGATAGATAGATCAATACGGTGATTCGATGTATACGAGAACGGATTCATCTGTCCCTGGTACTGGTTGATTGAAAAACAGTGTTCTTAGCCGAAACAGAATCTGTAGAATTTTTTTTTTTTGTTGTTGTTTGTTTTGTTTTTGTTTTTTGTTTTTGTTGTTGTTGTTGTTGTTTGTTTTTGTTTTTGGGGGGTCGTGTTTCTTTGTTTTGATTGTAATGTGTTAAAGTGTGGTAGTGACGATCATACGTTGCGGAGTGGTTTATTAGCGTGTTTTGTTGTGTGGGTCACAAAGGGGAGGTAATATTACTGTCGAGTAAGATATTCGCTACGTGAATGTTTCGTTGGATTGTCTTTTGATTTTGAATAAATCATTTTTATTTATTCTCGACATGCTCATGTTTAGTTTAGATTAATTTTCACTTTCTAATCGTAATTGATTACTTCTAATCATTTTTCATATTGGTGTATATCCCCTCATTGGGATCTTAGTAGTTTAAATTTCTTATTTCAATTTTGAAGACTATATTATTATTTTGTATCGTCTTAATTCAATTTTGAGTATCAAAACTATATCGATATCAAATCAATTTGTATTTGATTGGTGTTTAAGAGCATGGGTTGGTGTAGGGTGAGTTCTGGCTCACTTAGTGGTAGTATGAAGCCGATGGATTTGAATACGATATGTCATGATTTGTATTTATTAGTTTGATTTGGGTAGTTTAAGATTATTCTTATTGGTTGAAGCAGTGGGATTTATTATTCGTGCAGTCTTTTATGACTCTATTGTGGTGTATAGTGTACCGCAGAGTACTTGATATTAGTACCTCGTCTTTATCATTGGGTGGATTAGATTTATGGTGTGAGTTTGGATGAGTTGTATAGGTGAGGTTGTTTGTTTATCATTATTATCAGCAATCTCACACCAGTTGCCTGGTGGTATCCACTGGAGTTTGAGTGACAGCAAGTCTCCTCAAGTCTCCAGCCCTTCTCTCCCAGTGATCATAATACTGTGGTTTACAGTTTCACACCGGTTGCTCGGTGGTCATTGCTGAAGGCTGAGTGACAATAAGTTTCCTCAGGTCTTCAGCCAACATCTCCTCCCTCCCCCAACCATTCTCCTCCCTTCCCCACCCATTCTCCTCCCTCCCCCACCCATTTTCCTCCCCCCACCCATTATTATTATTATTATTATTATTATTATTATTATTATTATTATTATTATTATTATTATTATTATTATTATTATTATTATTATCATTATTATTATAATAATAATAATAATAATAATAATAATAATAATAATAATAATAATAATAATAATAATAATAATAATAATAATAATAATAATAAAATGTGTGCATGTAATCTCTACCATGCAAACGTACATGGGCTGTTGGTATGAGTAGCTTTGATTCGAACTGCCAATTTTATCTAGTTATGCATAGATATTAATCATACTAATCAAAGAATTTATTTGTACTTATACATACTTATATGGGTGGGTGTGCTTGTGGAGTTTGGTGCATTTGTTCATGATAATATATACATATATATATATATATATATATATATATATATATATATATATATATATATATATATATATGTATATATATATATATATGAATGTTTGTGCAAGATGTGTGTGACAACTCAAGTGTTAAAGATATATATATATATATATATATAATAGGTATATCTTGCATATTAGACACAGAATCAGTAAACCAAGTTCGAATGTCGGCTTAGACTCTTCTTTTCTATTGTCCACTTTGCACTGATGCTCAAACGGCAAATGGCAAGAAACTACTTCTCCCTGTGATCTGTCTAGTTTTCAGATATCTTGACAAAATATCCTGTAATTGGATTGGCATGCAACGATGTTTGACTGAGATTAAAGAGGTTGGAAAAAATCCATCCACTCTCCTGATAACGACCTTACCTACCCGAACAGTAGCAGCAAAAATATATATACATATAAATAACTTTGATGGGGACAATACTCTATGTTTTAGTGTCTTACTGGGATTTACAACTCAATTTAAGATGTTACAATTTTTTAACTAAATGTTTTTTCTGTTTATGTTCCAGTGAGAAATAGATACTTTGCAGCCATTACATTATAATTTTGCCTTGACTTCATCGCGCAAAATCCACAGACAGGGGCGCTTGATTTGCAGATAAGTCCATAGTGCCATATTTGCACAATGTTAGATACGTAGTGGGAGTGCACTCTAAGTTTATTCAGCCTTTTATTGCTTGTGCGTACCCTTTGAGAACAACTCATAGAAAAGGGACTGTTTCCCTTCATGCTCCTTAAAATTATGACTAAATATTAAATGTACAATTGACAATGTTTATTTTTCATGTTTGATTTAAAAAGAAAGGTACTTCAAAAGTGAGATTTCTGTAGCATATAGTTATGAGGTAGGGTGTGCTAGTACGTTTTGGGAATTGTTTATTTAAAAGACAGAAATCAAACTCTGATAAATTGTAGGAGATTCCGAAGGAGGGAAAAAGACTTTTTAAAACAAGGATTTCGACTTGCAATTGTGTCGCAGCGAATGGCCCCAGTCCTTAGAAAAGAAGTTTTTCACGTAAGGTGTATTCATCTCTTGTTTTGGTCCGTGCAATAACCTCTGTCTTGTGACCGGTGATTAGGCTGTATCACAACGTCCTGCATTACGTTACAAATAAGAAGCAACAATCCACCTGTAAATGGTGTATTCTCCAGGCTTGTCGTATTCAGACTATTATATCTTTAGTTCCAAGCACCACTCTCAGTACTATTATCTCCTCCAAATGATTCGAGACCCCGGGAAAAATTCGGAGAATTAATCGAACCAGATCCTGAATCTTCTTTTTTTTTTCTGTTGAACATACAAATCACCTAAAAGATGGCGTAGGGTCATAGAAAACCATAGAATTCTGGAATATTTAGCATAAACGCCAAATAATTTTATTCATCTATTTATCACTGGTTCGACAATTACCACAAATGACAAGATTAGACGATATGATATTTTCATTTTAGTTGTATATCAGCGAACAAACTAATTACACAACTCTTGGAATGATCATAATTCGGGGCTGACTTTGAACGCATTGCGCCGTTTCGATTTTTTTTTCCTTGAATTCTACTCCACATAACAGCTATTTCTTGATTGATTGCTTTTGGATGTTGTAGTTTGAAGTTCTTTTTTTTATTTCATATCAAAACAAAACAGATAAATATAAACTCGATTATCAATCGCTAATCTCTCCTTTGCTAACCTTGACTCGATTTCAAACCTGATCAGCGATTTGGTTTTATTCTTTCATTTAGGAGGGTTCTTTCGTTCGCATTTATTAAATATTTGTTCTATTGTGCTTTAATTCAATTTGTTTGTTATCCAGTTTCATTATTTTCTTATATCTCGGTCGAGAATGATCTCATTGCTATGAAACTGAAACTGAAGAATCTCCCCAAAGATAATCTGCTGTTTTAATCTTCCTTCGAATGATTCGATCACTTCATAAATACATTTCCTCTTTTTGTTTTATTTATTCCATCTATTTATTCCTTCCTTTTATATATTTGATATTTCACTTTGTTGAACCTTCACAACTTATGATATTAAAACCGCACGGAAAATATACAAGATTTCTGTTTATCAAAATTTATTCAATTAAACTTGATACTCCTTTACCGATTTATGTTTTCTGTGTATAAGTTTCGTCCTTTTAATCGATAACCGAACACCGGAAACAGCACTCTTAATTTCTAGATGAAAGATTATTGAACGCTGAGAAACGTTAACCTGTGCATTGTCACTGATATGAAAAACCGGATCGCTAAATCAAGTCGATATTTTTTGTCGCAGTCGCTATCAGCTTTGCACTAAAACTCTTGCAGTGCACTCGCTAGATCCATCGGATACAGCATAATTTCCTCATAGATCTGTAGAAATCATGAGTATTCTTGCTTTTTACGTAACCAATGATAAAACTGGTAGGATTTATCTAATAAAATTTTCATTCACTCCGACGATTACAAATATAGTGACAACGGGATATTTTCAGTGTGAGAACGCAAATGCTACATGAGTTTATTGTTAAATCCCTTAGACTCCTGGTTTCTTTAGCAAGTAATTTTTCGGATTGGAATGTCCCCAGCCCCTGTTTTAACTGGACTTGAATCCAGCTCTGCTGACTACCAAGCCGTAGTTATTTTCTGTCATAGTAATTTCCTCTTAGATGTAACTTAACTGGGCTAGAGAGCTCTAGTTTCCCTGTTTTAGCCCATAGCTTGAGGGAGAAGTGATTTCATGCCTTTTAGTGCAATGTGAACGTAAACAGCCTTGGTCGAGACTCGAAATTCCTTTCTCCGTTCCAGTGACTGTTACGCCACTTTTCACCTAAAGCACCGAAAGAAACTTGATGTATTTATAGCTCAGCCCTCAGTTTTTTTCTACCAAGAAGTCGTTAATCTATCATATTTTTTTTTGTGCAAAATCGACCAATGGTTGTCAGTATAATCTTTCAGGTGCCCAGATTTTATGGTATATAAATCACTCTCCTCGATAAATTCATTAAAAATCCTTCTACGTGCTAAAAGCTGAGAGACGCTGGGCCTCGAGAGCCAGACAAAACGTTTATTTCTTTTAAAGCAAAATGTGTAAAATTCAACAAAAACCTTTCCATCCTAACTTTATATGCAAACAGTGATATCGGGGGGGGGGGGATATATATTTAACAAGTACATTCATCAAAATACCCATTCATTCCAATGGTTTCATAACTTTTTTGTTTGGTTTTTTTTATTGAGAGAGTTTCGGTACTCAATCTGAAAGTTGTGCATTGGATACAACGATGAAAAGAGTTGTCAGAGGTTAGGAATTGAAGCGAGTGTTACTGACAGGATAGGGCTATTATGTATAATATACATACTCTGCCAATGATCTTATTATAGAAATGAATTATAAATGATCTTTAGTTTTTTCCAAATAAATGCATTGAAATTCGGGAAATGCCAAATTATCAGTGGTCAGGGAATAATACAATTAATCAATTACTCGATCTATCAACATTTTGACATCTCTGGAAGGTGCTACTCTGAGCTAGAAATGAACAAATCCATATATATATATATAGAGAGAGAGAGAGACAGACAGACAGACAGACAGACAGAGAGTGAAAGAGAGAGGATGAAAGAAATGCACCAAGATATGCATGTATATGTGCATTGTATACGTACATACATACATACATACATACATACATATATATATATACATATATATATATATATATATATACATATATATATATACATATATATATATATATATATACATATATACATATATATACATATATACATATATACTTATATACATATATATATATACATATATATATATATATATATATATATATATATATATATATATATATATATATATATATATATATATATATATATATATATATATATATATATGATGTTTATGCAACCTGTAATATCATGGTTATTAAAGGTGTCCCTATATAACCATTCATAATGATACATCAAATGGTAAGATAAAACATTTTTAACGCTTATATTTTAGCAATTATTGCATTTTAACCAGGTACATACAGGGAAAGATTCGGCTCTATTCCCCACAGGCCAATAAACTTACCGTTTCACTGCCAAACGTCAGCTTAGCTTTTTCCCCTTCTCCGCATGGACAAACCGAATATCTTTCACAGTAGAAAAAGTAATTGACAATTACGTACAGTATTTTATCATTTTCCCAAAAATTTGTTTCAGTTTTCCAGCATTGAGAATGTATTTTGTGCAGTGCATATAAAGACCAATGGGTTGTTAATAGTCAAAAATTGAGTCAAGCATTATGGATATAATAGGTCAATTCTATCTGCAGCATTTTTCTATTATTTTTCTATACTAATTAAACGCTGTTAAATAAATTAACTGATCTACAGTCTTTTGTCGTTATTTGAAATGGTGTAAAACGAAGAAGTAATTATCATTATTTTATATGGGAATAATTTGTGCGTCCTCAAACCCTCAGGATTGGTTCGGATAGTACGTCAGTTCGAGTCATCAGTGGTCCTAGGGGTGGAAGATACAGGATATATGGGTGTAGAAGAGACTACAAGAGGGTGCGCGCTGTCTCCACGATTGCTTGCTGCAAAACAAAAACTGAACGCCATTTTCGCTTTTCGTCTTTTTTTTTCGAAAAAGTGACGTAAAGCAAACTTTGTAATCATCTATACTTAAATTCAATTGGATGATTTTTTTTCGGAAAATAAATTTCAAATTTCGAGTGGAAGAGTCCATTTTATAAAACGGTGGGAAGGAGATAACTTTATCAGCAGACCTTAAAGTGGAACCCTATAGTTACGGATAGAGAACTTAAAGAATCACACATTTTTCAATTATATCTCATGTATTTGCCTGAACACACAAGATTTGGATTGAACAACAGCCTACAGATCCGGAGGCGAAGACTCTACAACTGGGACATGGTGAGGTACTGAGAACCGGAGGTAGAAAAATATGAAATGAGAGAAGGGAAAAAGAAGGGGAGGAAATATAAGAGAATGCAATTAAGAATAGGTGAAAAAAGAAAATTGTTTTCGTCTTCGTAAAAATTAGCGTAAAAATTGGTAAGCTGCAGCTGCAGAGATCAAAGGCAGATAAATGAAATTAGAATAGAGATACCAGAAAAAATATCTGCGTTAAAGTGAAAGTGAAAGTGAAACTAGAAGTAGGATAAAAACAAAGTCATTTCTATTCCGTAAAACTGACTTGAATATGGATTCTGTTAATGTCTCAGCATGATTCCGGTTGTGCTTTGCAGAAAGTGTGCCCTGTTAACTCACATTACCCTATTTTGAATTGAGATTGACGCTGGTCGTATGCAAGCTATCAGTAAGGTAGACAATATGTAAGAAACACTGAGAATAGGTATTTTTCGCTTTTTCACGATGATGGAATGAGACACAGAGTTGAGTTGAACATTGTGTGGATAAGCATAAAAATGTACCTAACCCCAGCGACCAGTGTAGCAAAGGCACAAAAAATGTTCCTCTGGTCTTCCTCTTTAAGTACTGTGTAGAAAAAGGCTACCACAGTTGGAATCGCCGGGACTGGATAATATATGCTTGTTTAAAGACGAGATAGAAATGCTGTGAATAGATATAATCTCATAGAAAGCCAGCAACGTAAGAATAAGCACATGTAACATCAAGGTAGAACACATTCATATTCACTTCGCACTTTCTATTTTACTTCTGGTGAACTCTTCAATCATTTGTTTGTTCATTTCACGTTTTCTGTGACTTATTTGATGGCTGTATTCTCGGCACAATGACGAAAAAGAGATCTGCACACGCTTATTCCTAATGAACACTGCTTTTGTCAGCTCTTATGAGACTTCAGACATGACATGCCAGAGCTCACACTCCCAGTAGCGAGTTTCCGATAAGATGAATGTGCATATAAAAGATTTTCTTTTCAGATTATTACCTGAATACTGGTAATGATGTGGGTCTCTGGGAAAGTCGAAACGTGACAAATAAACAAAAGAATCATCTCCACTTGATAAAAAAAAAAGACTGAAATTTTAATGGTGGGTGGAAAATATGCGCTTCAGAAATGATAACTCCGAACGTGATAATCAAAAAGAAAGGAGAATACAAAAGAGAACGAGAAGGAACAAAAACAATGATGGGATGAAAGAATTGAAGGAGAAATCGAATCAAAAGGAAAGGGGGAGAAGAGCGTGATTCAGCGCAGGGACGTGGTGGTACCACAGACGATTCCATCATGTATGTGTCAAGAAAAAGATAGCCAGAATGAATCTATCCCTATCTACCTATAGCTGAATGGATCTGTGCCTTTCCCAAGGACATTATAGTGTGATGAACACAAATTAACTCAGCCGGAATTCGAAACCGGCTCGCCGATTCAATTCGAAATATTTGGCCTTTCCACAGTTGGGGATGTATTTATACCATGTTTTTAAAAGGCACAAAATGCAATTCTCTCTTTCTTCATTTATTCCTTTCTTTATCTCCGTGCCAAAAGTGGATCCTTGACGACAACACGGCAAGCACCGCTTCGAAATCCTCTCACGACCTTTCACAAAGCAAAAATCTCTTGATGACAGTTTGGAAATTCGCACATGGTTCTGTGAATCTATGAGAGGGGTCGTAGAATGCTGTAGCTGGTTTAAGAATAGCAGAGGGTTTTTTTTCTGACAAAAACAGACATGTCAACTATATTGGCTTATAAATGGGGTTTTTTTTTCTCGTGAGTGCATTGAAAAGGAAAAAAATCGGATAAGTAAGAAAAGTCATAAAACAAAAAGAAAAGAATTACAAGAAGAGGCAAGAATAAAAAGAAGGTTAGTCTGGTTATTCACTCAATACAAACTGTCTAATGACAAATGTCTATTGGTAACATACAGTGTTGGGGGTGATCAATTCAAAAATTTCGAAAAGAAGGGATCAATAAGTAAGTGAATTTTCTTACCTTTTGTTTGATCATAGAAAAGTGCTATTTAAAAACAAAAGCAAGAATGCTACTGGGAACATATCAAGGGACAGATTCAGGAGATTTTCAAAAGAACAAGAAAAATACTGTTTTTTCCGAGACTTTCATCCCTCTAGCTCTATGGCGTTGTCTGTACGTATGACGCATACATACATACATGCATATCCTGCCAGTCAGCTAAAACCACTTGGAAACTGAAGAAATCTACGCACATAGTTATGGTTGATAGTTTCTAACAGTGGTATTGAATATACATACTTTTTCTGATAAATGGATTCTTATATATTATCAACCAGGTCATATGAATGATTGTGATATTCATAACAAATATATATATATATATATATATGTGTGTGTGTGTGTGTGTATATATATATATATATATGATGTTGTATTTCTACAATATACATGTAATGTATTTCTTAGCACACAGAAAAAAAAGTCTCTTCTTTCTGTGACCTGAAAAATACAACCATGAACACAAACATGTTTACTGAATATTCTGCTTATTAAACATAAACTTTTCTCCGACCATTGTGGTCATTCCTCGCTTTTCACTTATCTCCTCTTTTGGAATATTAGTACTTATATATATATATATATATATATATATATATATATATATATATATATATATATATATATATATATATATATATATATTCGCAAGGGAACATAACTAAAGACTTGAGTAATAATACATCTTATAATGAAGGAGACACATTTCGGTGTGCATTTTGAAATATTGAAAGCATTATGTATAACGTTGATAAGTTGGTACGTACGATTAAATGTAAAATATATGTTTGATTAGCTGGGCTCTGTCATGCACAGGGCCTGGTGAGTTATGATGGGGAGAAGGGAAAGGTTACGTTGATCCTGTCTTGCAAGTGAATTGTATGTGCATGATTTAAAAATCAGCATTTGAAATCTTAGACTTTAACTAACCTCCAGCACTGACTACAAGCGCTGATGCGAAATACAGAACTATCTTGGCCACCAAGCGTAGTAGTATATATGGTCAGTGTTTGGAAAATATTCAGCTATTTAATAACAACTTTAAAATAGCCTACCTAAGACAATGATGCTTTAGTTTCCTCAGTCCCAGCGTCCTTTCAACTTTAAAAACAGTCTGGAAAGTCTTCTTTCGGGATCGCCATCGGCTACCTCGTCGCATTCCTTTTTATCTTGTTCACGGACTGAATTTTTTTCGAAAAAGCCAGAAGACACTACAAATCCAATCTAAACTGTAGCTGGGGGTCAGACCTTGGTTATATTATATATCACAGGATTCGAAAAATCAACAGGCTCAGCTATTGTAGATGTGATGGTCACACGGTACACAATCTCGTTCAATGGCATCCCTCTCCAGACTGAGTAAGCCATCGGGTGAGTATCTGTTTGTGCTCGTACCGTAAGACTCCCATTGATTGTTTGCCAAGTTACATCAAAGCTGCACAACGGGATCTCAGGGTACTCAACATTGTCAGATACTTTCCGGACAAATCACGTATTTTTCAAGAGCCAGTTCGGCATCTTACAAATAGCAATCAATTTAATAGTCTTTTTTTATTTTTTTTCCCCCTGTTACACGTTCATTCACTCACGAGTCCGGGTCTGTGGAGTTATTTTGCCAACGCTGCGTTCCAAGGTCTTTTATTTGCTGCTATGGGTCAAAGGGTATTTGCTATGCAAAACCGGGTTGTCAGGCGTGGAGACGGGGAGAGGATATTTTAATTTAATTAGAACTTGGAATAAAAAGGACTTAATGGGATTAAAATTCAAACTACCTTTTCTATTCGAAATAATTCAAAGTAATAAAATAATAATCAAATGTGGTTCAGATGGCAGAATTAAAGTGCATTCTACTCATGGCCGTCTTATTCTTCTTGTTCCTGTTGTTGCTTTTAGGTAAAGAAAGGCAAGGACTGAGAGACAATACTCTAATAGCTGTTTCTAATATATTTCTTTATCATTTTCTGGGATAATTCCTTTCTTGATTGTTTGTTTGTTTGTTTGTTTGTCCTGCTTCACAGGGTTGCATTCGAGTGTTTCGACATATTTGATTTTTTTTCCACTTTAAGTCGGTTTTTCGCCTAATAAAACAAAAAAGGCGAAATGCGAAAAAAGCTTAAAGCGATGGGTTTGCAGCGGGCTGTTGTAGATCCAGCGTGCACCAGCTCTCACTCTCTCTCTCTCTATCTCTCTCTCTCTTTCTCTCTCTCTCTCTCTGTATATATATATATATATATATATAGTAGATTGTGGATTCGCTACACAAACTAGCTCATGTTTCTACCCTCTCTGGGCCTCATCAGACTGCTAGCCTGATTTGTACTACATATACTGTATATATATATATATATATATATATATATATATATATATATATATATATATATATATATATATCCAGTTCCTTCTGCCACCTCAACCTTGGACGTCTCAGTAAAATAATGCCATCAGCAGCATTTTGTGAAAAATGTTTCCACGTATACATCTTCGGTAATCAATTCTTCACTTTTTGGTGTCTGTTAAGCTTGTTATGGAGTCACTCCCAATTTACAGAATGTATCTTGCATTTTACTCATGAACAAATAATGGAGATACTCTGTAATCAGTATTCAGTATATATCTGGAGTTATCTCCCTTTCTAATTCGGATCATTATGATACAGGTTATAGGGATGAATGCAGATGAAGACCAATTATTAAGAAGTGGTAAACTAGATTGAAAATGTCTTTATCCTTCAAATTAGAACTTTTTGACAGTATTGCGCTAACAAAATTCTAGCTACGACTCGTCGTATCTTGCTGTGTTACGTTGATGAAAATGTATCCAAATAAACAAGCATTGAGCAATCGGATGATTATGATATGGATTCGTCCAGTGTTTTTAGTCTTAACGAATATTTTCAGATTATCCATGTAAATTAGGAGGTCGTCTTTTCCCCTCATTTTTGTGCGTTTTTATCCTCCTCTACGATTTCCATTCAGTTCTATCATGGAGATAACGAATAGAAGCAAGGACAAAGAGTCACTTTGGAATATATATCTTTTGATGCAACCACTAAGGATTATCCGCCGGCAGTGAAGTCCACTTTCCAGCTCTTCATGGTGTAAACTATGATTGTTATCATAATTGCTTCAAGTTTAGTTTTAATGTTATTAATTCTCTTATTATAACTATATACTGAAGGAGTTGCTTATTTTAATCACTTCAGAAAAGTTTCTTTCAGATAGCAACAACCAGCTCATAACTTTAAACCAAGAATATAAAAATTGGAACAATTTACACTTATCAATATAAATTCACATTCATCGGTGTGAATTCATTGTTGTGTCATTAAATTCATTGTTGTGCCGTTGAATTTATGGTTGTGAACAAATTTACATTAAAGAAATCATCATGATGAGTATGAATATTTGATACCTGGGAACTATATGATTTAGATCCATTTTGAATGAAGTACTTGGAACCAACTTTTTTTTAAATTCTGATGATCCTCAAACAGTTCCCTCTGTGTTGAATTGGACTCACTGTAATATGGACGGTTCGCATTTTTTCTTGGTCCTCTTCAATAGCGGCCTTGTGTCACACTTTGCAGTGTCCAGGTCATTCGGCCGACAAAAACACATCGACTTTCATGAAGACTCGCTGAAGAAGACAGATGTATTTCCTGGAAGAAATCTTAAGATTTTCTTCCCCTTTTTTTTTTCTTTTTTCACTGCGTTATGTTGGCGCGAGCCATACAAGATAAAAGAATTTCCATTTCTTTGATAGAAGCCAAAATGACTAAAAGGCTGCACTGATGATGGAAAGAAACATCTCCTATCCTAGGGAGGTAGAAGTATCAGTAGGTGGCCTTCGGTTGCTATAAACGTGAATTCAAGAAAGAGGGAGAAAAAGGAGGAACAAGGCTCGAAGTTAGACCATAGATGCGCTAGTTCCTCCTGAGTGTGGTGATTCAGCAAGAGGCAGTGTTTTTGAGTTTACATCTAAAACTGACTCAAAAAAAATCCTCAAGTACATAGATACATCTATATTCTACAGATATATATATCTAAAATCTAGGAAATATACATTATAAATAGAATACAGATGACTTTAAGCTTCAGCATTCACTTAATTGAAAGATCACGAATAATTTCTCATTCTATTACTATGAATTAAATGGAAAAATTTTTTTTTCATTGAAAACAGTCTAAATAGCCATTTCTGATATCTAAACGCAATCAAAGATCTTGATTTTGATTTTTTTTAAACCATCTAAATTGACAACGCTGAGTAAGGAGCGTTATTCGTATTTCGGTATGCCAGCCTGTCAGTCATTTAGTGGCGGCATGTGATGCCAGATATGATTGTGTATCAAAAAAACGAGGCAAAATAGGATAGATTGAGAGAAAAGTGTAGACGAAAGACGGGCGATATTTTAATGAAGAAGGAGAAATGCAACGGGGGAAAAAATTACAAACATAAAGAACATATACCTCCATCAACGCCATGATACTGAACAGGCAGGATATAGACATCAGACTATGCGGTGACAAAAGCTTGTAATAATGATTCATGATAGACATCCCTTTGAAGCGTGATTCATTTCAACAATGAGTAACTTAGTTATGACTGTGTTATTACAGAAGAAACCTTGGAGATAAGGGGAAAACATAATGCCTCGCCTCGGTGCAATGGATAGCAAGTCTGCCAAGGTTTTTAAATACCAATGAAGATAAAAGATGAATACAAACATTTCTAAGCATTGTTTGATACAGTAAAAAAAAAGAGGAGCAGGGACAGGTAGATTGCATTGCGCTAATCATTCATACGTAGACGGGTGACATATCTTGAAAATCAGCATCTGAGGTCCTGGCTTTCAGAAGCAAAGCTCTGTAACTGACAAAAGATAGGAGTCGGTTGAAGGGAGAGGTTTTCTATTTAATCACTGTCCAACCACAGCAATATGTGATACAATGTCGAGTTTAATGTGGGGAAGATTAGAAAAACTCTTTAAAAAATTAGCTCCAGCCGACGTGGCTACGGTTGAAAAGCGCATCGTAATGGCTAGACAACCTCCGTACACCAGAGGACCGTTTACTAAGCTATCCTTAGTTTTGGCACAAGTATGGAGCTAGTGAGGATCGGCCACAATGGTAATGATGTGCGAGAACAGCTTGCAAACGATTGCGCTACGAGGAGTCACCCTGGTTGGATGAAGCAAAATGCCCAGAAGATGTTTGAGTTGAGAAGAAAACCGAAAGGTGTAGAAGGAGGAACACAGAAGTGTTGATGGGAATGGTGAGCAGTGAGATAATGAGAGAGGAGAAAATGAATGTTGACACGTAGGAGTGACGGTGAGAATGCCTGGAAAATACGGTGAACAACGGGAAGCAATGAGAACAAAGGTCTATGGTGATTAATTAAAGAATTTTCAAATCCTCGTTTCTGTCTCTACGTCTGATTCTCTATTTCTACAATTCTTCGATCAGCAATACTGGTTATAAATGATATCTTTGCTTCGCTTCTCGTAACGAAAAAAGCAAAAAAAGGAATGTAATTAAAAGAAAAAGCTTTTATACAGAGGTTGTAGTGATTAATTAAAGAATATCTCGTTTTCGTTGCTGTCTCTATGTTCACTGCTTCGTTTCTTCAATCGTTCGATCTTCGGAAACTGTCGCAAATTGAATATTCCAGCACAATTTGTAAATTAATTTGCGTAAATGATTGTGTACAATGCAGTGACTGCAGCTAATGGCTTCATTTCAACTGTCTTTCATTTGGACTCAATTCTTCTTTGTTTGACAGTGAACAAGAGTTTTCCTGTCCTTTCCGTTTAAAATGGCTGAAAAGACTGTTCCATCGTAACGTTATTTTCATGAGTAATGGTTGTTACTGGTATAATAAATGATATATCCGCTTCGCTTCTTGTTGCTTATTGTTTGTTTTTCCGTTGCTTTACGTAACAGGAAGCAAAGAGAGTGTGATTTTCTTTAAAAATACTATCACACAGAGTTTTGTGATGATTAATGAGAGAATTTGAAATTTAGGTTAGGATTAGGGTGTGTTATTTGTCGCTTTTCGTTGCATCATGTTGCTTCCAGGAGATATTGGGTCAATTGAACTCATTCTTGTCAAGGTTGACAATAAGTTGATTTGGTACGTAAGGATTTTCTTAT
This sequence comes from Thysanoteuthis rhombus, assembly GCA_963457665.1. NCBI lineage: Eukaryota > Metazoa > Mollusca > Cephalopoda > Oegopsida > Thysanoteuthidae > Thysanoteuthis > Thysanoteuthis major. The sequence goes on from OY735198.1 coordinate 44,524,062, forward strand.
AATTAGGTTAATGGGTAATTTCCTTGGTTACATGAGGGTTTTCCATATCACTCACCGTAGCATGTCAGTGCCGAAAGAGAGAATACAGGGAGAGGTGGGTTCCGGCCATCTTCCAAATTCAGCATTATTCTCAATGATTTTTTTTAAATACATATCATATGTAACTAGGTAATATTAGGCTGAAATAAATTCTCAAACTGTGTTACCATCATAACGTTTTAATAGAGCATGCATTGACTTTGGGGATCATGTTAAAACCTGTATTAAGGTTGAATGCACTGACTACTTCTCAGAGTCAAACTCAGGTCAAGACTGGCTTTTGAAGTAACCTCTTAATGACACCCTCTGTTTATTTGATCAATTTTCAAGGCCAGCGAATACCAGAGGGAGTCGCACTACAGCATTCCGGGGAAGATGTGTCGGCTGAACGGAGGTTTGGCTACAAGGAGAGATAGATCAAAAGGGGAGGAAGGAAAGTTAGTTCAGGAAGAGGAAAACTAGAGAGAGCGAGAGAGGGGGAGAGCGTGATAGAGCAAGTAGGCGGATGAAGAGGAAGATAGGAAAACAAGAGATCAAAAGAGTGTTTGGCTTCAAGTGAGATGGATGAAAAAAGAGAGATAGGGAAGTTTGCAAAGGATGGAAACAGAGAGGAACCTTGGAGGAAAACACAGAGACGACAAAGGCAAAAGAAAGAGAGGGATAGAGGTAGGCAGTGAGAGAAAGAGAGGGGCAGAGAGAGTATTAGAGAGTGGAAATGAGATTAAAAGAAAGGGTGAGCTATGAATAATGGGAGGGGGCGAGTAAAATTGAGAGGAGAGAATAGAAGTGACCTCAAAAACGCATGAGAAAAAGAAGGAATAGAGTGAAGGGTAAGGAAATATAGAGATCAGAATGCAGAATACAGAGAAGGAGAAAAGAGAGGAAGTAAATGTATAGAGAGAAAAAAAACGCAGCGAATTAGAAAATAAGGCGACAGAAAATGGGCTGAAGGGAGCAGGAAGAATGAGTGCACCAAAAGAAAAAGTACCAAAGAGAAAAAGCAGTACACGAAGAAAAAGGAGAGAGAAGAAAAGAAAGAGAAAACAGAGGGAGGAATATATGTATATATATATATATATATATATATATATATATATATATATATATGTGTGTGTGTGTAATGAGTATGGATTTTCTGGCTCATTACTGTTTGTGCGTTCTGTTTCACTTGAAGAATATTTTCAAATGAAATCAAATTTCAATTTGTAACCGACCTCCTAATGGTCTTGAGCATTTTGAACTTAGATCCACTTAAACATTACAACATATACATTTGTCGTATATTTTATTATCCTTCTGTTATGTATATATATATATATATATATATATATGTATATATATATATATATATATATATATATATATATATATATATATATATATACATATATACACACACACACACACACAGTGAGAGAGAGAGAAAGCGGGATGTACAGGGGGGGGCCAGACAGACTGAGAGGGCCTGAGAGAGAAAAAGGAGAGTTTCCATGTACAAAAGATACCTCTCTTTTCTTTTTTTCTCAGTATCTATAAGCGCACCGGCTGCTGTACCCATTGGCACTAATGGAAGTCAGAGGACAGCTCATGCATACGTTATGCACTGCAGTGTTGATCTATGAGCGTTCTACTGGCGTGATTTTGAATACAAATCGGGTTATCAGAATGGGTTGAATCTATTACACCCTGAAAGTACCGGGCAGTCAACGATACTTTCTGATTACTCACGTGTATAAGAAATATTTAAAGTTATTATTCCCGTCAAACTTTGCTTTCGTTACCACAACAGCAGTATGTGTTCGTGGTTTTGCTTGTTCGTTTGTGTGATTAAAGATATGCAAATTCTCAACTTGTTCTGTTCGAAATAAGAAGCCTTCAAATAATCAGTCTTGGTCACACAGGTAAAGTTTGAAGGGAGTAATAGACATTTTCTGTTCTTTTTAGACGTGAGTCTAATAGGGTCTTAGGGGAGAACAAATGTAAAAGTAGTATTGTTTGCACTGAGAAGGGCCATGGCTTACATCGCTCCAGACACCAACTCGTTACTTGTTCCCGTCTATCCTGCAGAACATTCCTTGCATTATATCGGGTGGCCTACCGTAGAGCCACTTATGACCATTATATCGGGTGGCCTACCGTAAAGCCACTTACGACGAAGGGGAGGGGGGCTCCCACATCTTTCTTCTCACCAGTCAAACAATGTAAAAAGGCAAACAATAATTCAGAAAGCTGAAGTTAACATAGAAGAGCATGGAACCATTATTATTATTATTATTATTATTATTATTATTATTATTATTATTATTATTATTATTATTATTATTTGGAATCTCACACCAGTTGCCTGGTGGTAACCGCTGGAGTTTGAGTGACAGCAAGTCTCCTCAAGTCTCCAGCCCTCCTCTCCTAGTACTCATAGGTCGCAGTAATTCTGCGATTTACAGTTTCACACCGGTTGCCCAGTGGTTATCGCTGAAGGCTGAGTGACAATAAGTCTCCTCAGGTCTTCAGCTAACGTCTCCTCTCTCTTTCGCATATCATGACAGAGCTACGATTCGTTGCAGTCCTTATATCTCTAGCACCTTCCTCAGTATCCGTGCAGTTCCCAGCAGTGCTGTGGTCTGTACGGTCTCTATCCTCCTCCTAATCCCGATCTCCTCCAGTCTCTCCCTCAGCGTTTTTGGGACAGTTCCTAGTGCTCCCACTATGACCGGTACTACCCTGGTTTTCATGTTCCACATTTTCTTTAACTCCCTTGCTAGGTCCTGGTATTTTTCCCTTTATTATTATTATTTGCAATCTCACACCAGTTGCCTGGTGGTTACCGCTGGAGGTTGAGTGATAGCAAGTGTCCTCAAGTCTCCAGCCTTTCTCTTTTCGTTCTCATAGGCCACAGTAATACTGCAGTTTACAGTTTCACACCAGTTGCCCGGTGGTCATTGCTGAAGGCTGAGTGACAATAAGTCTCCTCAGGTCTTCAGCCAACATATCTTCTCTCTTTCACCTATCATGCCGCCATCATCATCATCATCATCATCATCATCATCATCAATGATTATAATGGGCTATTCGCTTCTAAGTACTGCTGGAGTAGTAAAGAATACTTAGAGATCTAGTATTTTGAGGGGAATCGAAGACATGGAATCCCAGGCACAGCTACCACAGGTTATTGATAAGAAAATTCGTTCAATTATATTTATCATTACGAGCAGCGTTATGTATAACAGTCACTGAAACAATGAATTCGGTTTGGTTTTATTGTTTTTTTTTAAATGTTTTTGTTGAATTGTGGCAACGAAAAACAACAATCTCGACCATAATCAATAATATTCGATCAGCCAATTATATCAGGGTGCAATCCTGCCGTCTTTTTTTTTTCTTAAATATCGAATGCCAATATTCTTCTATTGAACTGCTCATGCCAAAATTACAAACGATCATCTGAAATAATGGAAGGTTTTTTACCCTGAAAAAAGATATTATACAAAAACAAAAAAACACTCGCTTTTACTGCGCATACTATAGCACGATGATTTGCAAGTTGGTCTCGCATGAATAGTAAGTTCGATCCTCGTGGGATACTCGGCTACTATGACCTGGTGCCAGACCAATCTATACTTGGTACATTACAAGAGGCGCCTCCCATACCATGACGGTTATAAAGATCTTCACTTCAAAGTGTTTGATTTTTATAGGGTACCACGTTGCAGGGCCTAACCAAATTAAAATCTTTCAATCATGCAGGGTGTCTATTCTAACACAATGGTAAGCCAGCTAGTCTTGCGAGTAGTCAATTCGATGTTCAGTGGGTACTGTATAACCATAGCCTTGTGCCAGACCAGGCTAAGCTTGATATATGACTATTAGGGAGCAAAAAGTTTATCATGGTCAAAGCAATTTTGTGATGAGTTGACTCCTCTCTTCGTGCCTGATCCTGTGGCATCGTGCCAGATAAAGTGAGCCAAGTAAATCCTTTAAAAGGGATCTACCTCTAATCGGGAGTTGCGTGTATCGCATTGATGTCTCAAGTCGGTGTCCTCGCTCAAGTGAAAGCTAAGATTCAAAACCTGCTGATTTTTTTTTTTTAGATATTCAGCGAAGTTGTAACTATTTGAAAAATTGGCACAGATGATTTTTTTATTTCCCCACCCCACCCCACCCCACCTTTGTCAAATACGCACGTGTGGGGGGGAAAAAGCACCTAATACATTCCCAAAATTACACTGCTTCAAAAGTGACAGAATTCAGACCAAAGATTTCTTATCTTTGTACATATCTTTTCTACAACTGATATTGATTCAATACTTCTTGATTTTTTTCATTTTTTTTTTGGAATGTATCGAATATTTTTTTTGCATTCACTGTAACTTTTTTTATCGAAGACTGTTTGCATATTAGATATTTTCTTATAATGTGGCTGCTCACTTGAAATTCAAGGAATGGTGCATTTTGTGATGAAGCATATAATATGATATTTGGTATGCCAAAGAAATTTTAAAAATATCTTGATATCGAGTCATGATAAACTTTCTATAAGTCACCCATGGTAGCCATTTTGAAAAGCCAACTGTTTTCAAATCTATTTTCTTCCAACAATGGATATAATATGATATTGAGGATATAATTATTTGGAATAAATCGTTTGGGAGAATTTGCATTGAAAATTCAAGATGGCTGCTATGACTGGTATGAAAATTATAATTGCAATACGGTTGCGTTAATTCGTTTGATGGATGATCTGGGAGTCAAATCGTTTTCATGGTGCTGAATTCGGAATTCGGAACTTCACACTTGTTCAGAGGCTTTCTTTCTCACAATTTACGATGGTTACTATGTGTACGATCAGATGCAGGCGTCACCACCTTTATTATATGGATAGGGTCGATGCTGCTGCTGGTGATCATCATTGTGGTGATAATGGCGGTTATGATGATAATGATGATTATGATGGTGACTATGATCGTTGTGGTCGTGATAATAATGGTGTTGATGGTAGTGGTGATGTTGGTGATGTTGGTTATGGTGATGATCATCATCTCCATCACCACCATAACTATCAACACCAAAACCATCATCACAACCACCACTATCATTACTACCATCCACGCCATCACCATTATCATCATCACCACCTGCACTATGATCAGAATCCTATGCCCCGACTATGCAGTGAAGATAGCGTCAGCACCAGCATCTTCAATCAGCAATTAAAATATTCATACCAGTCATGGCGGCCATCTTGAATTTTTAATGTTTTGCACGTATTGATTTAAATAGCAATTCAAAAAAGAACTATGTATGGTGAATAAACTCAGCTATTTATGTCCTTGATATCATATATTCATTGCTGATAGGAAAATTGACCTGAAAACAGTTGTCGCTGGCAGCCATTTTTAAATGACCACCACGGGCAATATATTGAAAATTCACAATGGCTCACAATCCAATTTTTTAGCGGAGGAGGTGGGATGCTTTTGTCTTTTATGCATTAATCCCAAAGTGCACAATTATTTGTCTGAGTGGCCCTCTACAAGGTTAATTTGAGACAGCAAAGAGACCAAGTAAGAGGGAACAAGTAGAAACATTGTATTGAGTCAATTTTTCAAGAGGATGGGTCAAGGCGGATCAAATAGAAAGAAATCAAAAGCGACGAGACGTACTGGACAATGTTTGTCTCCATTCTGAGCGACACGGTATTAGTTCATTGGAGATTTATTCATTGCTTCTGTAGAGAGTGTAGGTCTTTGCAGCGTGCTGACCCGACACTCTACCCTGTTCATTTCTCTACAGGGCTTGGGATCACCTATGTGAACTCTTCTGTTTTTTTTTTTTGTTTTCTGGTGGAGTAACATTCTCCCAGATTAACAAGCTTACAGTGCTACATGATTCCAACAGTCCTGGTACTTACTCATAACTGTGGAGAGAAGAGAATTATTGCCCCTTCTAAAAGCATTGGTGCCAAGTAAACGTAATCAGCCTCACCCCAAACTTGAACTAGGTTCGCCGATTATATTTTCTTCGTAACCGCTACGCCACTCCGTATCTGTACATTGAATATCAGCATTCAAAATCCTTTCTTTCAATCTTGGCTGTAATACCAACCTCATACATCGGTGCAAAACAACGCAATAATTTCAACCACGAGGCAGATCACAGCTTGTGAACGTACTGACATACATCGAGATCGGCGATTTTACGACGGAACAATGAAGTCTGACCATTGATCCGATAGCAGTGGTCTCCCCTTTGTTCTAACATCTCTATGGCAACCGAGCAAGTAAACACGGTTCTTATTGGTTGCTTTCTCGTTACGCTGTTCGACGTGTATTGTATTGAGGGTCGCTGTACGATGACTCTTCATGGAATTAACAATACAGTCGAGACTCTCGTTCGACTTATCTCTGTTCTACCACCTACACGTTGTCTATTTACGTCGTTTCCTGAAGAGTTTCATTCATGCATGCCGGTCTCTGTGTTTTTCCTCTTGCCGACAATCTTTTTTATCGTATTGCCATCCATTTAATACATTTATACGTCTGTCTATTCAACATTTATCTATCTCTTGTTATATCCATTTGTATCTATCGTAGTTAGCTTGTTTTATCTATCTCTCGCGTTTCAATCTTTCTAGGAATCTATCTGCATAAGTCTGTCTGTAACTGACAAACTCTAATAACTTATCGATCAATCTATCTAAATCTTTGAGTACAGACCACATATTCCGTTATGTAAGAGGGACATTTAGCGAGAAGGGAAAACTATGCAAGTATAACACAGTGGCCTATGCGCCGGTATTTTGACTAGGGGACCTCCTATCAAATCTTCATGTGGACAATTATGTGGTTTTGGATGAGTTGCAGGGAGAAGCAGTCATTGTAATACTCTTTTAAATAATTTGTTTATAGTTCGGCATATATAGTATTTATCAGTTTATCTTTATCCACCCAAGTAAACATTCTTCTATCTTTATAGTGTAACTGTATCGATCTAAACGTTTTAATCTGTGTGTGTATGTATTTATTGATCACTCTAAAAGAGCACGTAACTCTCAAAATAAATCTGTAGACAGATTTTCCCTAATTCAAGTCACCAATCTATTGATCTATGTATTTCATTTCGTGTGTATGCATTTGCCTGTCCATTACTCTGATTATATCAGTTGGTACGTATTTACGACGGCAGTTTCAAAAAGAGCCATCTATTTTTAAAATCTCTTGAATTCATTGCGTGGCTCTGATATAACTTGGTAGCTAATCAGAGAGAAATTCATCGTGTATGCGTGTACCGACGCTCTCTCGGAGGGTTATTCAATCGGCAGAGAGACACCATTGAATTACCTCATGTACTGTAAGACATTCACATTCAAAATGATCGAGTCTGTACGATTTCGACGTCTTGTTCTGGGATTTGGGGCAAAATATGGCACCGTGCAGGTCTTTTAGTCCCATTGCAGCCCATATCTGACCTCCTCCGACACTTGCCTGTTCCCAAGGTTAAATTGCCAGTGAAAGGGGAGACATTTTGGATCGTGAACAAGATTAAGGAAAACGCAACGAAACAGTTGACGGGGAGAAGAATTAGTAGATTGTTTTGAAAAGTAATAGGGACATTAGGATTTACTTAAGGTCCCAAAGGGGAGTACCATAAAAAAAATATCATTCCCCTAGGTAGGCATTTTTTTTTTTTCGTTAAAATCAACTGGCTGAGTACTTCCAGGACACACCTCATTTATCATCCAACCTTCACTTGTCTACCCAAACGTTTCAATATTTCTATGTTGGCCCATCCTTCTGATACTTAGCAAACTCAGCTTACTACGGCAAACAGGCCTAACCAATTTTCTATCAGGGTCTGTCCGTAACTGTCAATTCCAGACTGTTTCCAGAATTCTGTCAATGAGTCAGCATCTATCGATCATTCTCAAGTTGCTTTTATCTATCTGCGTCCAGATTTTCCTCGGTATATAAATCTATCGATCAGGTACACGTATCTGTCAATCCCTCTCGATCGCTCACGGTTGTAGGTATCTCTCATAGCCAGCACGCATCTATTACAATGTTATTAACTGCCGTGTTTGAATTGTTCGTAAGATAAACTATGAGAAATAGAAAACAAACAAAAAACACTTAATGCTTCATCAGAATATGAACAAGTGGAAACAATAATCTTCTCCCCCACGATGACCTCCCACGATAATCTCTAATTCTTGCGTTTAGTGGTCACAAATCCATAAAAACCCGGGGTCTTGTGCAAGAACTATCTATACGTAGGTGTGTTACCGTTCAATAAGATATTAATAAATGTTTATGTAGATAAAAGCATATATATATATATATATATATATATATATATATATATATATATATATATATATATATATATGGATCCCTGAGATCATAAGCGCAACCGAGGCTGGCAGAATATTAGATGGAGAGACGAGCTAGACGAATCCAGATAGTACTTGCTCTGCGACGCCCATGATACAGAAGTTTGGCAAATACTGGATAAGGTCTATGTCCAACGACGGATGTTAAAAGAATGGAAATGATGATGATGTAGATAAAAGCATATATATATATATATATATATATATATATATATATATATATATATATATATGTGTGTGTGTGTGTGTGTGGCTATGTTTCTCCACTGTCTGTCCGTTCTTGTCTATGTAAGTGTATCCCAATGTCGATACTTTCATGTGTAGATGTCTCAACTTTCTTCGTTTGTCATTCACTATCGTCCGGCGACATTGATATGTTCAGACAGAAAAAGGAAAATGTCCGTGTACTGTCGAACAGTCTGAAATATTCATCATAAAAGAATTTATGAATGCCGATGCGCTCCATTCTGAATGTCTCTAGACCGTAGGGCGGAACAAACCAAAGAAAAGAGAGAGAGAAAGAAAAAAAAAGAGAATATTCAAACTGAAAGATATTTCTGACGGTCCGAGTATTTGGTTGAGTGGGTTGGTTGGTTGGTTAGGGCAAGTGAGGGGGGTTCAAGTTGGTTGACTGTCGTTCCGATGATGTTTGTGTCTTTGCTGTCATCAATGGATCCTAATGTGACCGACTAGTTCAATTCTTGAGACGCACACTCGGGGAATTTTCGGCATTGGTGATCCGCTCTCAACGACTGTGCCGCTCCTCCCTCTCTCAAAATTCTCTCCCTCTCTCTCCTTCTCTCCTTCTCTCTCTTTCTCCCCCCCCTCTCTCTCTCTCTCTCACTCTCTGTCTCTCCCTCTGTTTCTCCCTATCTCTCGTCTCCTCTCTCTCCCTCTCTCTGTCTCTCCCTCTGTCTCTCTCCTTCCCTCCCTCTCTCTTTCCCTCTCTCTCCCTCTCTCTCCTTCTCTCTTTCTCCTTCTCTCTCTCCCTCTCTCTGTCTCTCCCTATCTCTTGTCTCCTCTCTCTCCTCTCTCTCCCTCTCTCTCCCCCCTCTCTCTATGTCCCTCTTTCCCCCTCTCCTTCTCAACTAATCCTATTAGGTCTTTCTTTCTCTTTTTTTCTCTCTTTCTTTTCTCTTTTCTCTTCTTTTCTCTCTTTCTTTTCCCAATTACGTCTTAATTTTCTATCTTTCTCCTTCTACACTTTCTCCTACATGCATATCTCTCCCGTCCATCCATCCTAACCCAATTTTCAACGCAGTTTTGTTTGCAAACCTTCATAAATGAGTTAAAATCTCCAGATGTCGTGATATTTCTCGGGGCGTATCTGCTCTTAAGAGTTTTACAAACAAAAATTTGGGAATACTTCGCTTTATAAATTATTCCTTTGTTGTAATCACAGAATAGTTAAAAATCAGATATCCATTATCTTTTCAAATATCATTACTTGGCTTACGATCGAAGATTTTGGAGGGTTTTTTTCACCTGTTGCGGGCCCCGAGATTTCCAGCAAGGCTAATACAGGAGAAGCAGGTCGTACCACATCAGCTGCAAGAGGAAATATTGCTGCCGGTTAAAGCTCCCTCTTTACGTTGATGAACTTTCCTATTCTAAGTATAAGTATTAGGAAACTAGAGAAATCTGCCTGCAATTTCTAAGTTTGCCTCATTAAAGCGTATTTTCCTTATTGAACTTCAGCTATTCAATCGTGCCACATGAATGCTTTTCCTTTAATTTAATCCAATATTAGTGAAGGGGCAGATGGGTCTATTAATCTTGTTATAGAATTTACAAATAAAGATCAAGAATTGAAAGAGAGATACAAACAAAATCATTTTAGTAACTAAGACAGGGACCACTTTCAAGAGACATTGAATTATAAAAATCACCTTAAATACTAGAATAATATACAAAATTTCGTTTGTAGTTGTTTAAATCATCCTAGAATACATATTTGATGATACTTATTTGTAAATCTGGTATGTGGTCAACGCTACAGCATCTTTTGATTGGTAGATGATGTAATAGAAATGGATTTATAGGTGAACCCTTACAGTTGAACACAGAAGGAAAATGGGATAGAAGTTAGATTCCCTAAATTCTGCAATCGCTGAAATAGAATCGGATCTGTCTGGGTCAGTTACACAGTCCAACCAGTTTCTCGTTTTATCTCGTATCCAGTCGAAATTTTACATGGTTTTATAAGTTCACGGCATAACTATGCATACAGAGCCATGCTAGGAGTGAATAGACACCAACGGCTTCACTTCATCTTTATAAGAGCATTTACAGCACAGAATTGAGTTTTAAGCAGATGCATTAGGTTTGGCTATTAGAATATCTTTTTAATACTTTGTTGACTTTCCTACAGCCGTGTTTAGAGAAACGACTTGTCTTGGCATAGAACTAATAAGTTCTGAAATTGCAGTTTTAGGTTTTCCAGATCATGCTTGGCGTATGAGCTTCTGTAAATATGTAGTTGGCTGTTTACACATTTCACGCAACGTTTGATAGAGTATGTGAAAATAGAGCAAATCACGATTCGTTAGACAAAATATTCTGTGCTAAATAACTAAGGACTCTCATCTCGATTGTCCACATTCATTGTCTTATTATGTTGTGATAAAAAGGGCATCCATCCTGGCTGCTCATCCGTATTAATGAAGATCTTTTGGGACTAATCCGAAAATTCTGAAACTTCTGAAGCTTGAAATAAAAGTTGTTCTCAACATGAAGCTAAGGCTCTCTATTCATTTCTTGCATCTCTCTCTCTCTCTCTCTCTCTCTCTCTCTATATATATATATATATATATATATATATATATATACTTGGATGATTAGGAATTGCATAATATCATATTGAAACTCTATTGGAAATGATCTTGCGTTATTTACAGGGAACATATCATTTGACTTAGACAACTTGAATAGAATAATCAATCAAAGAAAATGAAGCTGCTAAAAGAATCGAACCTGCAACCAATAGGGTAGCCGCTTCAACAGCGTTACCCTTTACCGTCCAATGGTAATGCAAATGCCCATTTTTTTAATATAGATATAAATATGTATATATATATATATAATATATGTATGTATTGAGCATTCTGATGGTTGGCAGAATAAAATAGTCATGCCGATCGATTACTTTATGTGGTGGGTTTGATCATGCCAATGTACCCTTGTGCCAGACTAATCTAAGTTGGCTTAACCCTTATTCTACTTGTGTCCAAGTGCACAAACGTAGCATATACAGATAGATTGGTAGAGAAAGAGTGGAGGATTCTTCTTCTCCTTTCCATTTCCAGTCTAGCGAGGAAATATCAAATTTCAAATTGAAGAAGCGGGTCAGAGAAGGAGCGCTTCGTGATTGGTAGGTTAGGAAGTGTGATGCTTTGGGGGGTGGGAAGCCTCTCATTCTAATCACTTTCTATCGAATTCCGACGAAGAAGTTTGTATTTGATGTTTTGCCAACCAACACTGTAACAATGGACAGTGCGTCTTACTCGAAGAGAATGCCATTTCCTCCTGGCTTGTATCGCAATGTGATTTGCGGACTCAAATAAAATGTGGCGAAATATGAAAATAAAACCATGAAGAAAAATGTACCAGAGAAAATACACTATAATTGTTATCATCTCGACGGGGGGGGGGGAGAAGATTAAAGGAATCACTTGGTAGAAGAAAGAAAGATAGAAAGAATGAATCAATCAAATGAAGAATTGGATAGAAAGAAGAAAGAAAAGGAAAATCATGTAAAAAAAGGGGGGGTACTATCAAAGGGAGGAAGAAAGAAAGAAGGAAGGAAGGATAGGAATCAAGTAAAAAAATGAATATCAAAGAAAGAAAGAAAGAAAGAAGGAAAGGGTAGAAGGAAGAATCAAGTATAGAAAAGACCACAAAAGGAAGAAGGAAATAATCAAATAAAGAAGGAAAGAAAGGAAGATGGAAAGAATTGAGCAAAAAGGAGGATATCAAAGGGAGAAAGAAAAACAATCAAGTGAATATCAAAGAAAGAAAGGAGAAGAAAGGAAGAAGCAAGTAAAAAGGTTGATATCAAAAAATGGGAGAAATAAAGAAGGAAAGAAGCGAGTAAAAAGTGAATATCAAAGAAAGAAAGAGAGAAAGAAAAAAGAAAGGAAGAAGCAAGTGAAAAGGTAAATATCGAAGATAGAAACAAAAAAAAGAATCAAATAAAAAAGTGATTATCAAAGGAAGAAAAGGGAAGAAAGAAAGACAGGTAGAGAAATCAAATGAAAGGGTAAATTAGAAAAGAAGAAAAGAGGGAAAGAAAGAAGGAAGGAAAAAAGAGGGAAGAATCGAGTAGAGAAGAGATAACAAAAGAGGAAAAAGAAAAAGAAATACAAGCAAAAGCAGTAATGAATATTTAACCAGGACAAGCGAATAGAAAAAGTGAGAAAACCAGATGAAGGACAAACTGAAATAATCAAGTAAAAGAGGTCAAAATCCAATATCTGACTTGTGGCTTCTAATTTACATCACTGACTTTCATAAGTCAGTTTCATGGGTTGTCTTTCTATTTATGCATTTATCCTTACATAAACATCAGATATATGTATGATGTTTGTTTCTATACGACTCTCCAGATATTACAGACATCTATCAAAATACATACACGCGCGCATGCACACAGAAAGACACATGCATAACAATACACATATCCTCCAAAGAAGAAATCAGACGAGAAATCACTCTTGGATGACATGACTCTGACAGAGCAAGCTCAACTTTCAGGAACAAGAAAATCCTATTAGTCCTTGAAAGAAAGGTCTGCAAACAATGCATCCTCCCGATAGTCACCTACAGAGCTGAAACATAGAACTAAACCAAAAACCTGACCCTCAGACTCAGAACCATGCAACGTGCACATGTAAGAATCATGCCCACATGGAGAGTTAACAAGACATCACAATACATAAGGGGGGGAAACGGGAGTCCAAAACTTCATAGATCCATCAGAAAACTCAGATTTCAATGGGCTGTTGCAAGAATGAAAGACAACCGACAGACATGACAACTTGCAAAATGGATTCCAAGAGATCACATGCGTAACCGATGTCGGCATAATAAGATGGAGACACGAACTTCACAAGTTCGAAATGTACTCGCTTTGCTAGGTCTGGTGAATCCTGGGGAAGGTCTATGTCCAACGATGAACATTAAAAGGATGATGATCATAGGCATATAGATAGTGAAAAAAGTATCAGATACGTTTCAGAAAGTATATTTTAACATCTTTCATCATCATCATCATCATCATCATCATCATCATCATCATCATCATCATCAGTCTCTTACCGTTTGTCGTTAGATATACACCTTCCCCAGGATTTCTCATACCTCTTTATCATGGGCATCGTGAAGCTAATATTTTCTGGACCCGTCCAGTTTGTCTTGCCAACTCAATTTCAGCCAGTCTTGGTTATGCATTTGATTTCTTGGGATCCATGTTGTGATTTCCATCGGTTGTCTGCCATTCTTGCAACATGACCATCCCATTTCCATTTGTGTTTCCCAATGGTTTTTTATGATGTCTCAGACGCCTGTTGTTCCCTTTATATACTGTGCTGTTTTATGGTCACTTTATATGATGTGAGGAGCATGATACTCACATGTGTATGTTGCATGATTCTTGGTGTAAGGGTCAGTCTTTTGCTTAGGTTACACGTTTGAGCTCCCTAGGTTGCTATCGGGAGGATGCATTGGTTGTAGACCTTCCTTTCACGAACTAATGGGATTTTCTCCATCTTGAAGGTTGAGCTGACTCTACCGAGAAATTACCATTCTAGAGTGAGTCTTTGCTTGATTTCTTCTTTTGAAGAAGTCATGGACACTTGTTGTCCTAGATTGATGAAGTGGTCTATTTTGTCCCTTTACGTTTTTGATTTTGATCATTGTGCGTTTATTTCCGACATGTTCGATGTATATGACCATTTAAATTTTGCAAAATTTTGACCAAAGATTCCTGATTTTTGTGCATTACGTTTCAATCCTCAAATTTGTTTCCAATTCTTTTTCAAATATCAATTCAAAATTTAACGTACATGTGCACACCTGTGTGTGTATGTGTATGAGGGAGAGAGGAGTAACGTCTGGCCAAGCTGTAAGCTAGATTACCATTTGATATCTCAGTGCTGTATTTTGTCTCCGTGTGTGTGTGTGTGTGTGCGTTTATTTTCCTACAATGGCCCGTATGGAACCATCTAATGGAATGAAATTTCGTTGTTCACTCCCACATCTGGCTCTTTATGCTGTGCATTGGAACGTACATAAGTCCGTCCGTTCGTGCTTGAATACGTGTGGAGACATCTTTTTAGACTTAACTGGGCTAGTATCTTTTCTTTTATGACACCAAATTACTGGAGGTAATTCGGAATCGGTGGTATTTGCTCAGAGAACCAAAATGGCACACATCAGTGGACAGATTTGATATTCTTCATTTTGCAGTGAATGATATTCTTTGAACGTGTTAATGTCACCGAAAATTTTTTTCCCTTCTATATCTTAGAAAAATGGTTTATAACATTACTAGCAAAGTATCCGTCAAGAATGACAAAATTATTTATAGATGTTTGACACTACTGCTTAGTATTTGCTTGGTATCTGTGCCATCTGCCAACACCCAAAGCGTAGTTCCTCATCCTTCTGCCTAGGATCAGAGTGTAGTATCTGTTTGCTGTAAATTCTCTGGTACCTTTGTGCCGGTGCGATACAGTGGCTGATGATGGTCTACTGAGGCTCGATATTGCAAAGTGCGACAGGGTAACAATACGTCCTGTGGCTTCAAAAACAACTTTGCCCATTCTTAAGGGACCAGTACACCTCGAGGCAGCCCTTCCCTATTACAGTAATATGTAAAGGTCGGGCTGGCCCTGACGCCGTCGCCACACGTTGTAAGGAATGGTGCAATTATCTAAGTTTTCTGTAAATGTAACCCCACATTAAACTGACCTTGTGTCACGTCTCGCTCTCGAGTAAATATGGATAAGAGTGTAGTATCTATGCGCTTTACTAAGTTTTATAAATGATGATTGAGCAACCGTCGATATTCATCTTCTGTTGCTTTTTCTGAGTTGAAATCCCCGAGTTCGTAGATATTTACGAGGTTTAGTTCACTTAGATACAATTACACCATCATCTTCCTCATTCTTTTAGCGTCCACTGTTTGACGTGGACCTCACCGATGAATTGCTGCATCTCTCAATCATGGGCGTTGCAGAGCCTGTTCATTCTGAACTATTCAACTCGTCGTTTCATCTTACTTTCTGTTGACCACTGTTTCGCATATGATCTCTGGGGATCCACGTTGTGGCTCGTAATGTCTAGTAGCTGTATGACATTCATACAACGTGACCAGTCCATTGCCATTGAGTTTTCTAATGGATTCTTTGATATCCCTGACCCGTGTCCTTCCTTTAATATACTGCACTTTGCAATCTCTCCAGGTGACGTTGATCATGATTCTCACATGTGCAGGTTGCGCGGTTCTCAGTTACAGTGTCAATGTTTTGGTTATGTTCTTTGTTTCAGCAAGTAGTAGCAAATCTTTCTTTTTGAAAATCAGGGGACCTTTTTGTTTCTGAAAACTGAATTTGCTCTATCAAAAGTTTTCCACTCTAGGGTGATTGTTTGCTTGATTTCTTCCTCAGTTTTGGGTTTCATTAAGAATCGTAGTCTAAGTTTGGTGTAGTGGTATATTTTTTTCCAGGTGTGCGTTTTCGATTTGGATTTTTGTGTCTTTGTCCTCAACATGCTTGTGCATGACATTTGTTCCACTGATGCAAGTACAAATGGGGTAAAATGAAGCAAGAGAGATTGCGTTATGCAGGCCTCCCAAGTTGGCAGAAACTATGTGTGGAGGATAATATTTAAAATCTCTTTGGTTTTTTTTTTCATTAGGACTCAGATACAAGCAGGACAAATAGAATTATCCTATTCAAGTAACAATGCCCTCTCTTCATACTGCATCGTAATTTTATCCATCAAATAGCAGTTTTCTTTATTTTCTTGTTCTATTTTTTTCTCTCTTTGCACATTCAATATTTTGGCAACCAGTCTAGGGGACAAACCACTTCAAGTTCAGACTGAGAAAGTCTAACTCCTCGTCAAGTGTAGTCAGAGGCTGGTAAAGAATAGAGCAGAGAACGTCTTCCTTAAATGTATGGTTACCAGGGTTCGGAGAAATTTTAGATTGACTTGGCAAGCTTGAAAGGTATGACAATAAATTGCTCAAATAAAATAAAGAAGAATAAAAGAAAGGGACCTACCCCTCGAAGACATCCAAGTGGAAGATTTATTTTCGAGAACATTTAATGAGATATTTGTTCTTATTCTCCCGTTTTCTATTCTTTTCATTTGTTTATATCGAGAATCTTCTGTGGCAGTCCCATTAATCCTCCAAGGTGGTGGTCGATCTTTTCACTAAGCTCATTAACGAATGCCAAATCCCCTCCTTGTCCCTCGAACCTTTGGCTGCACCTGTCTGCAACAGTTACTTTCAAGGGGGGAAATGTCATTTCCTTTAACTGAAATTACCCCTCTATTCCTACCCTGGCTTAATCATCCAACCCTTTTGGGGACAGTCTTCCCCTGGGAGTCACTCTGTCTCTCTTCTTTTTTTTTCTTTTTTTTTTTTTTTGAGAATCACTGTTCTGAATGTTTCCTTTTTGCTTGTTCATTTTACCTTTTCTTTTGAGCCATCTTTTTGTCTTTCTCTTCCCTTTGTTGTCTTGATTTGACTTTTCTTCCTTTTTTCACGTATGTTTCATATTATACTCACATTATTGAAGAGTTCTCTTCGTAGTACTGTTTTTTGTTTGTTTGTTTTTTTTGCTTGAAGAGACATGAGCAGAAAAAGCTATAGATGAAACAGCTTCATCGAATCAAAACCGGAATAGCTTTTTCATGATAAAATACGCAATTCACCTGAAAGGTTACAGAAGGTCAAAGAAAGCCAGGAAAATCTTTTGATGGATGAATAATGAAGTTATGAATTTATATGAATAAAAGATTTTGTCAAAACCCGCCAGAATTTTTTGCTTTAACCTAATATATCTAAATATACAAATAAATGTATTTTTAACAACGCGTCTCAAAATTGATTTAATAAAGATGAAGAAAAGAGAAAAACCTGAAGACAAAAAACAAAATAGGATTTTTCTTCAATTTCTTAGATTAGATTCAATTGCTGCGCTAGTGCGTTAAAAATCTGCATTTTCTCTCAAAAGCCAAATTTTATTGAAAAAGTTCGAAATGAAGAAGTGTGGAGAAAGAGACAATTCTCCAATATTAAAGGCGTACTTTCAATTTTTCACAGTGGTCAAATTCAGCAAATTTTCCCAAAAGATCATTTGTCTCAAGATTATCTCAAAACTTGAAGAATTTGGGGGATTTTTCTTTTCTGTGACCATGAAATTCAATATTGAAACTTGAAAAAAAAAAAAAGAATGGAATCGACTATTTGGAACTTTTGTAGGGTTTTAGTGGCCAATAGCGGATCAATTTTTTTTTCTCCTTAGATACTTGAATTGACGGAGAAAAATTGAAAAAGGCACGTTTCTAGAAAATTGTGTCTATAATAAGTTACAAGGGTATTTAATCATGTAAACAATGATGCAGTTGTTGGTCCCAGTATGTCTACATACATACATACATACATATATACATACATATGTATGTACGTACATACATACTTACACATTGGGGGTATTTATTAATAACATTTTACACGTTAAAAGATGGAATTTTCTACGCACAGATAATTTATACACACACACACACACACACACATATATATATATATATATATATATATATATATATATATATATATATATATATACTGTACGTGGAGATAATATCGGCCTACTCCTAATACTGGCCACCTAAGGTTTGGGATTTGATTAATTGAAAAATTTAAATACAATTGATTAATTCAAGATGCCAGTCGAGGTGTCTTATTTGATGGGAATAATTGGATTTCTGTTCACAATGATCAACGGTGATTTCTCGCCAAGATTCATTCAATGAAAATCGTTAACAGTAACAATTCTCCTCTTAAGAGTTGCAGCTTTACACAGTGAAACTCCAGAAAATAAATTTATCGTCTCAAACTGCAAACCATACACTGTATTCGTCTTGATAATTTTTTCTTGAGAGTTTTCGTAAAAATTTATAAGATCCCTTTCTCTTCAAATGTATTGGGTGACCCCAGCATCGGCATAATTTAGTAGAGATAATATCGGCACCCTATACATTGTTTAAAAAGCGATTTTATGAATTTGGATAAAAGCTCTCACGAAAAATTACAACGTACTGTACACGGGTACCAGTTTGAGTCATTGAATTCAATTTTTTTAAGTAACTGTATGTTATGCCGCCACACTTACCTTCAAACAGGGGAAATGTGACTATGTACTGATTAGAGATGAGTGACACTAAGCAAGCAATCGCTGTAAATCGTTAAACAAAACCATCACTATAATCAAATCAATACAATTATCTATAGAATTATGGGTTTTGTTTGGCTTTTAAAATTCATAAATCGTCACAAATTGAGTTTATGTTAAGATGGACGATATATTTTCTCCTGAAACGGAATATCAGCATAATTTTATTTATTACAAACAAGAATACGTATATCTATTTTTCTGTTGATTTTTTTACAACTCTTCAGATACTTTTTCAGTAATTCTGAACGATAAGACACAATTGGTTGAACAAAATTTCTTTTTCTATTATGGGAAAAAGGTCGTCATCAAAGGTAGCAAAGGTAAATATCATACAGAACGCAAGTAAATACATAGCCAGCGTGAACGAACAGACACAAGCTTCCTTTCATTACCGTCGTCTTTTTTCTGTTTGCTTTAGCGCGATAGTAACCGACAAACAAACAAAAAATGACTTATGTTTTTAAATAGAAATATTTTTGTTTCATGTCTCTCACTAAAAACTCGTTTTAAAGAGTCTTCACATTTGTATAAATCAAATCATTAGTGCCCTTCCCGTTTGCTACACTTTGCTGCACTATTTGTTCGACCTGTGATATGCAGAATGTACTCAGAGGCAGTAAGCACCTGAAGTGGCGTCACTCACTTTGAGCAGCACCAATTTAACCATAGCTGGAAAGAGAGATGGATTAATGCCTTAATAAAGACATCAGTAGTACAAATTGTATCAGCCAATTTTTTTTTTATTTGGCTCACTGAGTTTATTCTCTGCGCTGTTAGTCCAGCCAACCTACCTAAACCTCTTTTTGAATAACACTTTCAATTATGTTTTCATTGTTTTCTGTGTTTCTTCCAATGTTAAGCCACTCCATTGTTTCAGACTTGACTTTTCCTTACAAACACTTTTTCTGTTTTCTTTTCCAGGTAAGTGAATGTTCAACTCTTTTTGTGAAGCAACTTGTTGGTAATGTATACACCATTGTTGTTTTTCTAACTGAATATCAAAGGTTGTCAAGTGAATTCAAAAAATATCAACGAAAAATACGCGAGACTCACACAAATATTGAAACAAAATTGAACAGTGAAAAGATATGTATGCGCACCGGTAATAAAGGACGGGGCGTCTATTCTATTGACATTTATTTCTTATCACGAAATGAAACATGTTTTATATTGTGTTTCTTAACAGGATTCTGATATATTCATGTTGCTTTTATGTCTTTACCTTCAAGATTGAGGCAAAATAGATAGATAGATAGAAATGTACATTATAATTGGGTGAGAACCTGCTTGAATCGAATAATCTTATTTCCATACAAGAAGCCTCATCTCCCGTAGAATCGACAATCGTCAGTGACAAGACAGGCAGCCGACGAGGGAACACGGCGACATAAGGTCAATCAGTCAACTTCCCTAACCATTGCAAACTGCAGAGTATTGATAGAAGAATATAGATAGCCCTGCAAAGAAGGATCTCCCTCTGGCTCCCAGACCCTCTGTGTATGTGTGTGTGTGTGCATGTGTTCTGAATGTACGTGATTCTGGATAACACCTTTTTACGAACATGGCATTGCAATTGTAAGATCACATAGAGATAGAAAAATGAAAAAGATAGGAGTAAGAAAACTGACTGTGACTGGGGGAGGGTGGAAGTAAACATAGAAGGAGGGGGGCGGAGATCAACATAGACGGGGAATATCTATACCATTTTGGATTCGCCGGTGACGCTTCCATGATGTCAGAAGCATGGGAAGAAATACAAAATATGTTAACTAATCTAAACAGGAGAAAAAGTGGGGTTAAAGATGAATTGAACAACGACTAAAGTAACGTTCAACTATGAAATCCCTGAAAGGACCGTATGAATAGATGGTTAGACTCTCGAAGAGGTTGACGAATGCGTTTACCGAGGCTAGATAATAAAATCAAGGAAAGATCACCAAAAATAGATAGCAATGCATAACGATCGTCTGGGAATCACTTGGTATGAATAGAAACATATCAAGGAGCAGTTCACTTTCGTGATTAAAGTTTAACGATTACGACGGATGCATAATTCATGCAACAACATATGGATGCAGAACAAGGACATTGACAAAACGAACAGAGAACAATCTTGGGATTGCACTGCAAACTATAGGAAGAGCAATGTGCGGATAAAGGCTAACCGATAATGATGGAACGGTAAATGCAGTAGTAAAAGACAAGACACAAGACGGGAGGGGGGGTCAAAAGGGTTCCAGTAAGACATGTCTCGAAAAATTCCCTCTATATGGTAAAGAAGATTGCTCGTTTGCTTTGCATCATTTTGACTTACAAGAAGGTGTCAATAGGGACGTTGCACTTTCCGATAAAGCAGGGAACATACATATATATATATATATATATATATATATATATATATATATGTGTGTGTGTGTGTGTGTATATATATATATATATATATATATATATATATATATATATATATATGTATTCGTTGTAACGGAATGGTTAACAACCTAGTTTCGCTAGAATGTTTACCATTCTAGTGAGTTCAAACAAGATTTCCGTTAGGTTGGGGCCGTCCGTCAGATTTAGCCTATCTTAGTAAACTAAGTCTTTCTAACTTCTTAGACACAAGGTAAAAACATTACCACCAGGATCAAACTGGGAAACAATCTCAATGAAGTGACTGGATCTTAAGGCAGTATTCTTCAGGAAGGCAATTGAAGTCCGGCAGTCAAGGTGGAATAAACATTTACGGGCTGAGGAGAGATAATTCGACTGATTAATTATTTTTCTCGGTATTTATTTCGCGTCAATCAACGACACCATTTTGTACAGGATTATAAAACTGCCGAGAAGTTTTAATTATTCCTGGGGTGTTTTTTTTTTTTTATCTCCCTGAAGAAGAATTACACTGTAACTTGGAGGGGCTCTTGTATTTGTTGATAGTTGTGTAACTTGAGAGTTTTTGAAGACTATTGTATACTGGAGAATATTACAATAGATATTTGTGTGTGTGTGTGTGTGTATGTGTGTGCATGTTAGTGCATGTGTGTGTGTGTGTGTATGTGTGTGTGTGTTCTTTATAAATACCTTTAAATTTAGACGAAAAGATCTGTTATTTTCATATAACCGTTGATCATATTGCACGGGACTATTGACCTCATAAGGTCGGCATATGGATTTTTTGATCCGCTGCTGTGCGGAATCAGCGAAGCAGATTGACTTACTAGAAGTAGAATTTGCGGTTAAATTGGCATCGTATAGTTTTTAAAGATATCTTCATTGTTGATCGATTTTCCCATTACGTAAAATTAATATCGATTTATGATGTGCAGTCGTATGTTTCAGTTGTATGTTCATGATATCTATTTCACTGTCTACTGCCTTTCTCCAAACTTACCTATATCTTTATCTCTCTCTCTCTCTCTCTCTCTTTCTCTCTCTCTCTCTCTCAATCTATCTGTCTCTATTTCTTTCTCTTTATACATATATATGTGTGTGTGTGTGTGCATGTATGTACATGCATGTATATCATATATACGTAAACAAATATATAAATGCTTACCTAATCGGAAATTTCTGCTGTTAGTCTACTTATATCTGTTTATATATAAATCAATAACCACGTAACTATCAATTTTGAAAATCATATATATATATATAAATATGTATATGTGTGTGTGTGTGTGTGTGTTTATACATGTATGTATGTATGTAATTATTTGTGTGTAAATGTGCATGTCTATCGACCAATAGATTTATACCTACAATATTGTTTATGCTATGAAATGCGTTGACTGATTACGTACATACATACATACATGCATACATACATACATGCATACATATATGCATACATACATACATGCATACATACATGCATACATACTTACATACATACATACATACATACATAAATACATACATACGTAAGTACGTTCAGATAGTAATACAGTCATAGCGAATGGCCTATACACACGCAGGGATGAGAAAACGTGCGTGCACATATGCGTATCAGTGAATGAACATAATTCTATTGCTCTTATTATAGAAAGTCAATTTTCTCCTAAACCAAACATAGCAAAATTTTATTATTGCCATCACACAATCAAAGCATGCATTATAACAAACCCTACACGATATTGAAACTCTGAATACGTTGCCGTCCAAAAATGAGATCACTAGTACGAAAAGTTAGTTTGGCATTGCTCTAGAGTTTAATTTGAAAGCGAATTATCTTTCTGTAAACAAGTGGTACGGTGTACTCATTTATGGGCAACATTATACACACACAAACATATATATATATATATATATATATATATATATATATATATATATATATATATATATATATATATATATATATATATATTGGATAGTGGACTCTGGTTCCACATGGGAATTTTAAACACATACACACACAGCACACACCACTGAAGATGGGAAGAATCCCGAAACATGTCTGGACAATTTACATCAAAGGATTAATAAACCTTACCTTTAAACACTTTACTCTGGAGTCTGTCGCACTCTTTACAGTACACATTATATATATTTATATATACACCCACACCCACATACACATATGTATACAAACACACACACACATATACACACTCTCATATATATATATATAATATATATATATATATATATATATATATATATATATATATATATATATGTATGTATATATATATATATATATATATGTATATATATATATATATATATATATATACATATTAAACGGGTAGTTAGGGTCTAGTTTTGTGTTTTACTCACATTATAAATAGAGTCCTCCTCTAAAACGTTGAAAAATACTTTTTTTCTCAAAACTTTTTAATTCGGGAAAATGTTTCCTCCAATTTGACCACTTGAAGTGGGATCCTTTAAACTTTAAACTCCTCAAATATACAAACATATAATTTTTGTTTATATCTTCATCACGATCAAACTGCTGACCAAATACAAGAAGTAAAACAAGTGATAGCCTAGTGCTGACAAGTCAGAAGATTACAGTGCATGTAGGAGAACTCCCCATCCCAGTTCAATGATCACTTGTTGTGTTACATTTTCAACATAAAGTGGACGGCTGTCGTCATGCAACAGAAAGAATAGATTTCTCAAAGAAAAAGGTTTTCATTGCCGTGTTGCTCGTCAACCCCTAAAAACCCCGTCTAATTGCCTCAAAATACAAATACTTCTTACTGGCTAGATTTTGTTTATGTTGAAATATTGAAGGCGCTACATATGTGTGTGTTGTGTGTATGCCTGCTTGTATGTGTGCATGTGTGTGTACGTGTGCATGTTGTGGAAAAGTTGACAAAGTGGAAAATATAAAAGACTTGATACTAATTAGTACACCTCATTTTTTTATGAAAAAGTGCGTTTGCTTTTCCACCTGTTCCGTACGGGGCTTCTTCAGAACTTGAAAGTGAAAGTTTGCTTGATGGAAAAAAATATTTCTCTTTCCCAAACGAACTTCTAAGCTCTGTGAAAGCCGTCCACTGATGGATAGTACGTAAGCTTTTAGACTTTTTGATAAAAATTGGTGGTGTACTAATTAGTCTCAAATTTTTTTTCTTTTTTTTTTCCAAATTGTCAACTTCTCCACGACATTCTGTCGGATATGCATCGTTTCTCCTCACATAGATATATGAGTGTTTATGTGAGTGTGTGTGCGTTTGCGTGTGTGTATGTGTTTTTCCCTCTACCCAAACTCATTAATAGTCCAGTGCACAAAAATAGCTACAAAATTTATCTCAACAGTTCTTTGTAGTATCAGATGTGCTCAATAACACACTGAAAGCAATGAAAAATACTAAATTGCTGAAAAATGTTGTCGATCAAAATAATTGCGAGTAAAAAAAAAAGGGGGTTTGTGATGACTTGTTACCACGTTGACACCATCACCTCAGACATCAATAATAATAAAAAAAGAAATTTTTAAAAGTCTTCAAAAGGTGGTCGTTAGATCGATTCTTGTAGTCATTTTAAGCATCAAGGGCGTTATTCAGGGACAATAGTGATTGATTTCGGTACTACCCCTGCAGTTTAAAACTGAATAAACATCAGAATATTATTCAAATTACCATCGGCACTTATTTATAAATCGAATTTACGAATGGATTCGAATAATGCTTTCATATTGCAGAAAAAGAAATAATCACAATCAACTCAATTGACCACAGAAAATTACCACCGTGAATTATAGTTAGTCAAAGACTGTACATTTTTTTCTGTGGATAATGCAATATTTTTTTTTAAGATGAAGGCATGAACTGCAAAGTGGACACGAGGTAAGAGCCAGCCCATTGAACATATCGAGCGTTTGAAGAACCATTATATCCATGTATAAAAATCTATATCCCCACTCATAGGCTTAACATGGAACTTGAGTGAAGAATCGACATCATTACAAAAATAAGCCGTGACAATGCGTAAGCCAAGTGAAGATTTTGATTTGGTCCGTGAGGCTTATTGATTATTGAGCTCACCCTACGTATTTTTCTTCCCAACTTATTATTTCTCGTACAAGGGTGCATCAGTAAGTTCAAACCTGACACGTAATCGTTTGCTGCAATTTGATCTGAAACTTTCATCGTATACGATCCGATCTTTGTGATAGATATTTACACCTAAAGTGCTTTGACAAGGGAAGGGATCAAGTCGAATAATGATTATCAGTCGGGTAAAATGATTTCTCTTTCTATCGTTAGGCTACGGACTTATCGATGTACCCAGGTGTAACAATTCACTTCCATAAGTTCCGTCCCAAGATGTCGACGAATGAATGAATGATCTTGCCTACTTCGTTCGTTCAGCTTTCGTAGAAGATAATTTATGACGTCTTCTACGCAGACGTCAAGTTGTGGACTTAGTTAAAATAAATGTATAAGTAAGCCGAGCAAAAAAACAAAAAAAACCCCAAAAAAACTAACTCATAAATCACGCAATGTTTTCACTCTCACGCGGGCGCGTGACCCGCTGTCAAAGCCCTGACAGCACATCAGAGAGCTGTATAAACACATAGACGCATAGAGATTACACAAAAGCGGGTTTATGTTTGTTTATCTGACACGAGATAACTGCTATGAATAAGCATACTATTGGATACGAAGAGAGACGCCTGTGGCAGAGCAGTGTTTACCGAGCTATTATAAGGAATTTTGATCCTCCGTGGATGCTCTAAAATTATGACCCTGTACCAGCAAAAAAGGTAATTTTGATAAATATATAGAGGAGCTGCTCCCCCACCACCAATTGTTTGGCAATTTCTTTGTTAATATCAAATGACTGGATACGTTCCTGGCAGACATGGCACATATATCGATAGATATAAGCATCTATTACACACGCACACACACACACTCTCACACACTTATATATATATATATATATATATATACATATATATATATGTGTGTGTGTGTGTGTGTGTGTGTGTGTGTGTGTGCACAATTATGCATGAAGTTGAGAGATCTATGTTTATGTGTTCATGCGTTTATCGCAATTATATTGCACGAACAACAAGAGTTGAATCAGTTAACTCATTTGAATAACAAGGAAATACGTTTCCCATGTAACGGGGTCAAACACGTATTTACTTGTATGAAGGGGTCGTTATTCAAGTTGCAAATACGACGCAGCATATGACCTGAGATAGGAGAGGAACTTATTTCCAGACCAATTACTTTCAGAATATCACTTGCTCCGTTCAATGCAGCATTCGTTGTCTGCTCAGCGGTGATAGCTATCTCAAGTTATCAAAGGATTTCTCGAAAACTTGATTGAATTAAAACCTGAATCGTTCTTTTCAAAATGTAATTCACAATTTCGCTGAAAGTTGGCGTTAGGTCAAAGAAAACCAAGATAAAAACCAAGTTGATTGAATAATGAGGCTATAGTCTTACCTGGGTGAAATATTTTGTCGAAAAAATGTTGGAAATGTTTGCATCAACACTCCACTTGGGACGTATGGTCAACCAATATTTTACACAGAAGAGATTATTTGAATTTTAGAAATGATTACTAATGAAACAGACCAAGAAGTGTAGCATTTAATTTTAAAGAAAATTTATATACAGAGGAAGTTACTTATTTTGATCACCTTGATATAACGTCCTGTAGATAACAAAGACCGTCTGATAGCATTAAGCAATGGTTATAAAGTTTTATCAGTCTATATTCATTGTTATAAATTTACATTTATTAATATTATAAATCCAGTGCTATATTTTTTTTAATTTTTCGATACAGATAGCTTAACATTAGATACGTATTGAAGAGATGTATTTAAAAAGAATATATTAATATAGCAAGCGGATGATCTTTAGTTGATTTTTGATAAAATATTTGGGACCGACAAGATTGGTTGACAACCGATGGACATCGTGACTCACGACGTGGATCCCCAGAGATCACATGCGCAATCGTGGCCTGCAGAGTATCAGATCGAGAGACGATATAGACTAATTCAGGAAGTACAAGCTCCGCGACGCCCACGATAGAGAAATGTGGCGAATCCTGGGAAAGGTCTGTGAACAACGACGGATGTTAAAAGAATGATGATGATGATGATGATGATGATGGTGGTGGTGGTGGTGGTGGTGGTGGCGAATTTTGATAACTGTAACTGTTTGAAAACGTTATCCGTGATTATATAAGAACGGCTTATTCGGATAACAGAGGAGATACTACTTCAGTGCAAAGGAGTTAGCATAGAAAGATACCGATTCAAGAACGTGCTTCTGCGTGGTTAATTTTCAAATATATGTACAAAAAAAAATACCCGATACCTTCAATGCCATCACTGATTTTTGTATAGTTCCAACTATTTCTTTGATGAGACCAAAATATTTATCTCACGAGAAAAGCGAAGAAGAAATAAAAATAAAAAAAAGTACCGAACCAAATATTATTGATCTATTCACATATGTATTTGTGTTTGCGTTGAAATTTACGCACGCAAATGTGTGCCTTTATACGTATTTCTAGCTTTAGAGATGCCGAGCCGATATAGACGAATAGATATGAAGGCTGACTTCTTTTCTTTTTTTTTTTTTATTTTGGCAAACGTTGGAGGACATTGGGAAAGAAATCAATGCGATCTGGCAAGCCTTACCAGTCAATCTGACTTGGGCCTTGTCATTCGTGAGTCACGCAGGTACAAAAAATGGGAAAATGATGTAATTCTGTGTCAAGACTTCTTCAAGAGAATCGTATGATTCGTCGTCAATACATATATATATATATATATATATATATGTTGAGTGTGAGTGTGAATGGAATTTACTATATATATATATATATATATATATATATATATATATATATATATATATATATATATATATATATATATATAATGCTTATCAGGAGTACAATATGATATAATATCCGATATATGACGGATTTATCACAATAAGTGCCCGATACACTCAGCACTAAGCATTGGGGTGAGTTATAGTAGAGTTTAAGATATGATGGAGTAAAGAATCCGCTACACAAAGATGTTTATGTTTCTGCCCTCCTTGGGCTTTTTTCAACGAACCAAAAAAGAATCAGAAACATAGCCTTGTTTGCATAGTAAATCTTATACTTCATCGTATATATATATATATATATATATATATATATATATATATATATATATATAAAGAGAGAGAGAGAATAAATGAGGTGTGCAAATATAGCTTATATTTGTTGTCGTTTAGTCATTTTTATTTGCAGTCTTCGGCAGTTTGATAAGAGGATAGTTTAATAAGAGGAAGGTAGTGGCTGATGGCCACTACTGGTACTATAAAAGGCAAAAAGACTTCGAATGCTATCCGTGCTCTGAAGTGATTTTGCTACTTTAGACACCCTATATCATCTACAATAGAATGTCCGTTTGAAGAGAATGCAATAATAGAATAGCTATTATCTATGTAATGGTTTAGGCGATCAGGAAATTTTTCACAAGAAAAGACGAGAAGTAGGCAGGACCGATCCTAGATACCAGTAAGAGAGTTTGCTGCCTGGGGTGCCAAGTGCTTGGTGGTGCTCGTCAAGTCTGAGGCATTGGGATGATTTTTTTTTTTTTTACGATTATAATATAATTTACACTTCAAAAGAGCGCCTTATTTCAGCATGCCTGGGGCGCCAAGGACCCTATGACCGGTGAAAATAAGGAGGCAATACAAACTACACTGCTGTACCCCTAAAACCTTCCCCAGTGATATTCGTATGCTAGTCAAAATGCATGAAAAAAAATGCAGAATTCGTCAGCGAATTACATCGCCTAAATGTCTATAATTTGATAGATTAACGTCTTGTTATTTATCATTTTACTTGTGTAGATTTCGCCATTCACAAACCTGAGATATGTGTACATGGATCAAAATTCATCTGAATTCAAGAGTTCTATTATCAAGTCAACATCAGAGAAATGTTGATGAAACTGCTGGAACTGGCATGGATTTGGTTGCCCGTGACATCATGATGAGAAGGAATGTCCCTCTGAAAGAAATTGGAGAAAGAAGAAAATATTTCGAAATTTACGTGAAAGACAGAGAAGACAGAAAGAATTAGAGGAAAGAAAGAGAGAGACAAATTAGAAGATGGTGGGGAGGAATAGAAAAGAAGCAGGATGAGGAGCATTCATAAATAGTAGATGAAAGAAGAAGGAAAAAGAAATTGTGAAGAGAGAGGTGGGGAGAGAGAGAGAGAAGAGGAACAAGATACTAAAAGCAAAGAAGAAGAATAACAAGAATGAAAATTCAAAGAAATTACAGAGGAAAAAAGAAATAATATAATGACTAAGAGGAAGAGGGGGAGACGGTAGAATTGCCTAAGAATCAAAAAGAATAAATCATTATGGAGAGGAAGGAGAACAAAAAAAAATGAATACTGTGAAAGAAACTAAGAAGATGACGACGAGGATTGTGAGAGAAAAGAGAGGAAGGGGAGAGGAAAATGATGATGATGATGATGAGGATGATGATGATGATGATGATGATGTGGTGGTGGTGGTGGTGGTGGTGGTGGTGGTGGTGGTGGTGGTGGTGGTGATGATGATGAAGAAAGTGAAGGCAAATAAGAAAAATACTGAGAAGAAGAAGAAGAAGAAGAAGAAGAAGAAGAAGAAGAAGAAGAAGAAGAAGAAGAAGAAGAAGAAGAAGAAGGTGGAGGAGGAGGAGGGGGAATGAAACGATGATGGCATAGAAGGTTGGAAATAAGAAGTAAAATGATATGAAGGAGAAAAAAGAAGAAGAGGAAAAAAAGACGAGACAGAAAGATAGAAAGGAAACAAAGAAAGAAACCGTAAGGAATGAAAATATAAAAAAGAAAAATGAAAGAGGTGAAGATGAAAACAAAATAAATCAAACTTAATAACAAAAAGAGAAAAAGGGAAAAAAAATATATATATATATATAAAAGGTAAATGAACTTAGGTGTATGGCTGCTTGGAAATCGTTCGTTCCGTTTTATCAAATTAGCCAATATAATAGGTGAACTATCCAACGGAGTGGCTTTTGTTTTCCTTTACATTCCATGTAGACATGGTAAGAACAGCTAAAGAATTAAAAGCTGACACATTCTGCTTTCATTTGAAAAATAGATTTTCTTTTTTATCATTTCTCCTTCCTCCAAAATATCATAACGGAATAACAGACATTGAATTTGGTTGAATTTGCCTACAGAGAAAACGAGAAAAAATATATTCAGGTCTATTTCACTTTCATACACTATCTAAATTCTAAACGAGCATATACGAATGTCTGTTTCCAAGTACATGTGTGTATACTAGCAAGCGTACGAAAAAATACTTATCATCATCTTCTTATTATTACACATACACACACATGTGCACATAGTAATAACTACAAATTGTGCTCCTAAGTTGAATTTGTTATTGTATTGCATATATATATATATATATATATATATATATATATATATATATATATATATATGCGTGTGTATGTGTGGGTGTAATAATATCAGTAGTTATTATTACTTATACATATATGCGTATGTGTGTATGTGTAATAACAACTACAGATTCTCCCTCGAGGTTGAATTTGTTATTGTATATATATACCTGCATCATCATCATCATCATAATCATCATCGTCATAAGGCTCTTGTAAGTTCACAGTTGCACAGAAGCCTTTCCCCATCTCCTTTCATGAAAATCTCGATCGTACAAACCTCTGTTACGTTTTACCATAAAACATTTCAATATCATCGCCCCTATCTCGAGCCCGATCTTTTCCAATTACTTTTACTGTCCCAGTGGAATCAATTGGTTAGTCTCTCGCTCCATCTGTAGTCATCTGCCCTTGATAAGTGTCCATCCCATCTCCATTTTTGTTACTTAATTATCTGTATAATACTCTAGCCCATCCCTCTGATCCATGTTGATTTTTTTTTCATTTCTTGGATTGTTCTTTCGATAGCTCTCTGTGGAATTCTGAATCGATTCTCTGTTCGTTTTCTTAATTTCCAATTCTTGCATCCGTGAGTCATAATTTGATAGTATTCTTTACGCTTCAAGAACATTCGCTAAGTGGTCTTCAACGTGTCTCATACCAAATGATTTCCAGTCAATCGTTATGTGTTGTTTTGTTTAACTTCCATAGTCTTTCTCCAAATCCATTACCTGTCCCAGTCAAATGTATTTGTCTATCTCTTCCAGAGTCTGGCCCTCAATTTTTATAGTCTTTTGAGAGACTTTATCGTTGAGCATCACTTTTGCCTTTCTTCTGTTCGTCTTTAGGACCACTTTTTACTTTCCCTATTTAGATCACATGACATGTTTTGTATCTTCCAATGCTTCTGATGAATCCATTGAGGTTCAAATAGTCCCCGTCTATTTTTATTCACATTCCCTTCTAGTTGATTTTCTGAAAGACACCTTCAAGGCTCTTGCCGTAAATAGTTTAGATCGTATTTTATTCTCTTGTTTTGGTCCTTTCGCAACATCGACTTTACATATATATATATATATATATATATATATATATATATATATATATATATATATGTATGTTTTGTCATTTACCATTGTTTATTCAAAATAATATGTATTAATATATGTCACACGAGGGCTTTTCCTGTTTTCTTCTATAACGACTGCTATTTTGTCACGTTTTACCAAGGGACCTTTCAATCTTATCCCCTTATCTTGTGACTGACCTTTTTTATTGCATTTACTGTCCTATCTCTTAACCTCCAGTTCCATCTGGTCCTTCCTTCTTGCTAAATGTCCAACCCATCTCCAATTTTGTCGATAATCATTTCTGTAACACCCTTAACCCTAGTCCATCCTCAGATCCATGTTGATTTTTTGTATCCTTCAGAGTTGTCTCAAGCATTGTTCTTTCCATAGCTCCTAGTGCGATTCTGAGTTGTTTCTATGTTTTGCATCCGAACCCCATCGTGCATTCATCGTATACTTTATGTTATATATATATATATATATATATATATATATATATATATATATATATATATATATATATATATGTAGAGAGAGAGAGAGAGATAAATAGATAGATAGATACTTCCTATCTATCAATGGGTAAAGATATATTAGCAACCCTTACAATGTTATCCGATAGTACCGAGATGGGAAGATGTATTCGAATTTTTCAAAATAAACACAGACCACTTATGCGAGATTGGCGACGAGTATCTGCGAGAACTGAAGGCAGAGAGAAAATAGTTTGATGAATGATGGGATTTTACGGAAAAAACGGCGAAAAAGAAACAATTGCCACTGAATGAGCCATCAATGGGTTTTGTTTAATTAATATGTTTGTTTTTACGGCAATCTATATTTTTCCTTTCGCTTTTTCCTTTGCTTTTTTGTTTTCCTTTTTCCCTTTGTCAGTTAACAAGATCTCCTTCAGTTTTTTTTTGTTTTTTTTTTGTTAATAGCCAACTGTGCCTATCTAACAGAAAGGGGAAAAAAATACTTCGCTCCATTTGTCTTCTCACCACAAAGATCAATATGTCTTGAGTACCATTTGAAGTAGATGTTTTTAATCCTTTTAAAGCCTACTCGTAGCTATTAATCAGGCAAACAACACCGTGGAATCTTTTGACTGTTGCGAGCCGAAGGCAGCATTTTCTGGGAGCTGAAACTTTTTATGATGAAGATTAAAATATATATTGACTGGTTCCTGTCAAGGTTGACAACGATTGTAACAGATTTAGGGTCTCTTTGCTAGTCCAAGCCACGCAAAATAATTACAGCTATTTCAGTTCATTGTGTTTTTGTTTGCTCAAGATATTTAGATAGAAAAAAAATAATGCGTATTTTTGCAATTTTGGCAGTCATAACTTGATAACGAAGGTTAAGGGTTAGGGATTAAAATGAGCCAGTTAGTCAGGCAAAATGTCAGTTTGTGTTGGGAGCTTTCAACTTCTTTTACATTTATTCAAGAAGGAAACGTGCGACTAGCTGTGATAGCTGTAATTATTTAGTATTGTGGGTAAAACAGAAAATATCCCAGATTATCATTGTTACCAATCCCACAGACGTAGGGTAATTATGGGAGAGTGATTTTCTAAAGTACTCACTTACTTAGTCTCTTTTCCGTCAACCATCATAACATATGAAGGACGAAACATTTATGTTTAGATATACGGCGATGAGACAGCACGCAAAAAGTTGTTGATTCAAACCTACTATACTTTTTCACCTAATCCCATAAGTTCATATATGTCGGTCTAAATTTCTGAGATTATGAATTATTATTTTGCAATCTCACACCAGTTGCCTGGTGGTTACCGCTGGAGGTTGAGTGACAGCAAGTCTCCGCGAGTGTCCAGCCCTCTTCTTCTCAATGTCATAGACTACAGTAATACTGTGGTTTACAGTTTCACACCGGTTGTCCAGTGGTCATTACTGAAGGCTTAGTGACAATCAGTCTCCTCAGGTCTTCAGCCAACATCTCTTCTCTCCCTCGCCTATCATGCCAGTGCTGTGGCCCACATTTCCGCTCATTATTATTATTATTATTATTATTATTATTATTATTATTATTATTATTATTATTATTATACACTGATTACTAAGACCGGTGTCCTTATCTAGATTGTCATAGTGAATATGTTTCGGCTGTTTCACCCTCCATTTTTCTTCAGTTGTCTGCTGTGGTTGGTAACTTTCCGGGAATTTTGAACCGTTGATCGAAGAAATGGTTCGGTTCGGAATTCCCAGAAGGTCACCAACTACGACTGACAGATGGAGAATATCCGAGGGGACAATATCCGAAACGTTGTGGCTTTAGCAATTAAGATGGTGATATTAGTCCAAGTGAAGCAGTGTATAATAATGAAAACATCTGGCGTTCGTAATACGATCTTCAAACTGTGATTGACAAGTTACACTAAAGAACTTACCTCCACAAGATATACTGGAACAAATAATAATGAATTGATCGATTAATCGGTTTTGTAATATATGCAATCGATTATGTATGCATAGGTTATATACCAGCGACCTGAATCACAGCTGCTCGGTGCGATAGCAAATCAGTTGATTGGGTAAATCCAGAAATACTGATTTTTTTTTACTTCCATTTGCGCTTCTTAATAATGTAGAATTCGCTGGATATTCCACTGACGTAGACAACTAAGAGTAGCCGTCATCTTATGCCTCTCACCATTCCTCTGTATTTTCTTATTCCCTCCCTTATATTTTCCAATCTTCCTGTTCGTCTGTTTCATCAAAATGTCATACAACCACGGATTAGTTTCATATGCAAAAGTTCTCCTACCACCTCTGTAAACTACATATTTTCGCCTCTCCTTTCCAACCCTCTTATTAAACTACCTCACTTTACTTTCTCCTTTCACTCTTTCTACCCTCCCATTTAACTAGTAAATGCTCCTTTCTCTTCCCGATCTCTCTTCCAACCCCTCCAGTGGACTACTTACTTTTGTTCCTGTTTGCCTACCTTTCCACTCATTAAACAACCTAATGTTATCAATGGATGCGTAACATTCGAACATGAGATGATAAGAATGAGCAAAACAATACAAATTATTTCAGTCATCTCCAAGTTTGCTTTAAAATCCAATTTTGATGCAATTAAGATGACTAAGACGAGTCTAAGTACCCAACTTATGGGGAAGTAACGTAAGTCCTTTCAACCTTCAAATCTTCCTCTCAACAACTGAGCCCAACCTCACACTAAAACGTCATTTTTTCATCGGGTAGATACACAAATTTATTCAAGTTTACATGAAGGACAAACGTAATAAAAATTGCCTGCGTGCGTCTGTGTAGCCATCGGAAAATTGGCCCTTCCATTTAAAAGATTGCTTGTTTGGGGGGAGATGGGAGAAGAAAAGAAAGAACTGAAGATTAGATTAAACGGTAATACTTGCAAACAACTTTCAGCACAAAGAAAGCAGACGATCAGTTTGAGCGGGAAGAAGAGGCCAACCAGTGGAAAATCTCATTGGGTGAAAAAAAAAAACGAGTTGGGTTTTCAACATCTTTCTCGCTTCTTTCTCTTTATCTTTTCCTTTTTTTTAATTTAATTTTCATTTTAGAGAACAGTCTATGTTTTTCCCCTGTTATTGCAGATTTATTTTGCTGTTCTATTCTTTTTTTTCTAATAAGACAAATGTATTTTTAAAAATAGCAAGAGGAAGAAAGGGGGTGAGAAGGACGTGTTGCAGTAAAATTGATTGAAGTGAAGTTGCACAGTTTATGATTCAGCTACCGTGTTAATAAGATCGCAAGCAACGAAACAACACAATGAAAGACATTTATTTGCTTGGTCACTGAATGCCCCAAACAACTCCTAGTCATCCAACCCCGTAGAATACAACAAATAGGTTGAAAATTACAGAGAAGTGGCGGTTGTTTCGAAAAAAAAAAGAAAAGTCATTTCTATTAATATTCGGATCATCCTCATCTTGGTTGCTTTTCATACAATGTTTCGGCCGTTGCACTCTACGGCATTCATCAGGTATCATCTGGTTGGTGTGGGGAAGTAACGAACCGAACCCTTTATTTATCTGACGGGGGTATATTGACCGCACTCCCCTCTTAGCATTAGTAGTATTGTTATATTATCTAACACTACGATTGAACCTAGAAACATCAGATTACTTTACAGTAATTTGTCTGATGCTGTAACCACTGCGCTATGTGTCCATGTGGACAAGGGGTGCTATTTTTTTTTTTTAAGTCAATTGTTCAATTATTCTTCAATGGTTTATCTTAGTATCAACAAATTCTTTATCCATGTCATGATGTCAAAATATCTTGTCAGCTGCTTCAAGACAATCACTCTCTTCGCTGCCTTTATTATCATCTTAGAACCGTCTCGAATCATCACCTGATTTACTACCATATTAAGAAGATCTGAAATCAAAAAAATCCCTCCGAGATATTTCGTCAGCCGCTCCAAACAATCACTGCTTTTCCCTGTTTTGTGAAATAACACTGACCTTAACTACAATCTTATTTACTACCAGAGTAGGAAGACCCAGGATCAAGGAATTACTCTCCAGAATAAACATTGTTTTTACAGCCTTTGTTGTCATATACGAATCACTGCCAAAATGAGGAGAATTAGCATAAGGGAATTAGGAAAATTAAAACCCCTTACTGTAGTTCAGACAGCTATCTTTCCTTGGTACAAGAAATTACCAGAATGAACTGTTTTGTACTTAGAGGAAAAAAACACTCACAGGTATTCGAGGTGTCTTGTGGGAGGTTTTATTCTTCCTTTATTTTCTTGAGAAATCTTTATATACAAAACACTTTTCCAGAGTCCCCTTAGCCAAAAATTTTAGGAACACGTTCCCCACTCTGCCTATGGTCATCATCTCTTAACGTTAGATGAGATCTTCAACTTTCGCGGTTAGAGTTCTCCATCTTCTTGACTGACAGTAAACCAAGGTTGAACATACAAATCAGCCTTGCTATTTACTCGTAGCTGGGAAGAGAAGAAAATGGATTCCTGCATCTCCCGAGGGCATTAATTCGAAGTTAACGCAAACTGCCTCGGTCTTACCTTCAACCATTATGCCACTCATACCATTTATGAATTGCCTTGCTTTTTAATCTAATTTCAGTTGAAGTCTCCTTTGGGTTCTTTCAGAGGTAACAGGCTTGGTACAATGCAATTTTTCTACGCCCTTATTTCCCTATTCGGATATGTGCTTGTCTAAGCTATAACTTAGCAAGTGTCTATGATGAAAGGGGTTTTGTGATCGGATTGAATTCTATAAAGAATATACAGGAAGTGCCTATCAATTGATATTTACGCTGTGTTTTTTTTTTTTCTAAAGTAAAAAATACGGGAAGTTCACTCAGACTCGAAATCACTATCAAAGACTTTTGACCACTATCGTTAACCATAAAATCACAGCATGTGATTAGGCTAAGATATTACTATAGATACACTGACGGAGATAGTTCTTTTATAAAATGTTGGTTTGGGCGTTTTTACAATGATACTGACTTCAATCTAGACGGAGGAAGAAAGAAAACGCGATGCATTAATCTTCCAAGACCGGCGTTTTAAATCCTAGTTTTGAACGCTGACAGCAGATGCCAGGGAACGATATGCTACGATTTCAGCCACCAAACAAGTCCACAGATAGATAGATGGATAGATAGGGACAAATATAATATGTAGACTTAGAGATAGATAGATATATAGATATATATTTGTATATATATATATATATATATATATATATATATATATATATATATATATATATATATATTGATAGATAGATAGATAGATAGATAGATAGATAGGACAAGACTGAGATGAATACAAACAGACAGAGATTTTCAACAAAACATTCGTGGCTGTGCATACATACATACAATGAGATAGATAGATAGATAGATAGATAGATAGATAGATAGATAGATAGATAGATAGATAGATTGATGGATAGATAGATAGATAGATTGATAGGGCAAGACTGAGATGAATACAAACAGGCAGATATTTCCAACGAAACATACGCCGCTGTGCACACACACACACACATAGATGGAAAGATAGATAGATAGATATGAGAAGACTAAGATGAATATGAACAGACGGATATTTTCAACAAAACATACGTGGCTGTGCACACACACACACACACATAGATAGATAGATAGATAGATAGATAGATAGATAGATAGATAGATAGATAGATAGATAGATAGATGCGAATAACTCAAAGAGTGAAAATAACTTAGGATGGACAGTTGCAACGCAGAGAAGTCAAACTGGATGCAGATTTTTATTCCTTTTCATGTGATGAATCTCTGACAGGCTCGCTCTACTCGCGTGTATATTTCTAGGCATATTCTAATCTTTTATGACAGGGGAAAAATCTCAACGCCAATACATTTAAATAAAAGTGAGAGCAGAAAAAGAAGAAAAATGAAAACAGAAGAATTTTATCAAAAAGACTCGGGGAAAATATATCTAGTGTGTCTAACGTGTGAAATAAGAACAGTAAATTTTTTGTTCCTGACAGAACCGACAACGAATAACATATCTGTGGAATACAGGGATGTTTAGGCAATTGAGAGTTAGCCTGAAAGTCAGGCCATAGAGGCACTAGTTCTTTTCTTGAGCGAAGATCTAACAAAGGCGGTGTTGCCAGCTTCATATTGAAATTTCTTGGAAAATTTTTTTATAAACTCCAAAAAGCACTTCTCTCTTTATTTTTTTTTCAAAGTTACGGCAAGCAAATTATAAAATACAGTAAGCGAATCAATCAAATGCTATGGCATACAAATTAATGAGAGTATCAAGCAAATCAAAAACTACAGCGCGAAAATTAGGAGACAAGTTTTAATTGATTCAACTAGGAAAAATATCATTCGACATCAACTGTATTTATTTGATTTTTCAATGTCATCGATTCAATTTTCTCGTTGTTGTGTTGACTCACTGCATATTTTAATTTGCTTGCTGTATTTTTTAATTTTCTTGCAATGTCCTTTAATTTGATCGTTGTATCCTTCTATTTGGTAACTGAATCTTTCAATTTTTTTCGCAGCAGTTTTTTTTTTATTTACTTGTAGTAGACGTTAATTTGCATACCATAATTTTTTATTTGCTCGCAGTATTCTCCTTAATTAGCTCGGGAAAATATATAGATTTTTGAGATGCATATTAAAAAAAAATCTATGAAATATGATCCATCCTATCAATAAATTGAAAGTGACTTTAATCCTCAGCATTTATTTTATCAAAAAATAACTTAATTTATTGAATATGTACCTATTTTTTTTTTTTTACAATAAAAAATATATCACTTGTTTTGTTTAAAATCATCCGAATAGCTAT